>QVRM01004942.1:0-285526 GCA_003439945.1 Dermanyssus gallinae | reverse complement strand
AGCCTGCTACATAACGAAGCAAGCGTGTAATAAATAGGTAGCCGGTGCATAGTCGCCGAATGGTGGTTCGGTTCATCAACACCTTCATCCCTCTATGTCTCTCGATCTCTCTACCGCGGGCAGTGGTCAATTTTAGCGTGCTTAAACGATTGGCATCCAAAGCGCCACCTAGTAGGTCAAACCCGAAACACTACCAACAACATAAGCTGTATTGGCAGACCGGCCGGCCGCAAGCGTGTCAGCATCGATTCTAAGCGCGCACTCTAACCACAAGTGTACATTTGAACGCATATCTATCTATCTATCTATCTCTAGTGTGGGTTTTTGCTGCTAGCAGTTTCTTCTTTCATTTCTTCGCTTTCTCTCCTCGTCTGTCTACTTCCACTTGTTGTCTCTATGACGTTATACGTTGCTGCGGCCAACCATTGGAGTTTGTTAACTCTTTCCAGTATATTCCGGCCTTCGGGTTCATTATACGGGAACGACGTTCACAGCGCATATAAACGAAACAGTACGGAAGGCACCTGTCTCTCGTTACGGGGAATTAGGCAATGCCCGCAGACTGTCTGTTTTCTCAGCATTGAGACTATTCATGCTTAAGATTGTTAACCGGGGCTGATGTATGGTCTTGACAGGGTGTGGGACCACCTCACGCTGGCGAATTTCAACCAGCTTGAGAGGTGCTTCTCATTATATATGAAGCGAGTGCTTTGCTTGCCTATTCGAGCAAGGAGCCGCTTTGTGTATCTCATGTCAGGCTGTCCACCGGCTACTGAAACAATCCGACTAAGGCTGAAGATGCCGCGTACAGTACCATACGAATGCTTTATTTCGGGATGGGAAGTTAAAGTCGAACAGGCCAGACGGGAGGTCGTTGGTATGGACGTTTTCAATGCCGTGCACTTTTGGTCTGGTCCTGCATGTGACAGTTGCCACGTATACACCAGGTACATAGTGCATGATTATCACTACCTGGTATGTTCAAACGCAGCCATCGACGAGGAGTACGCGTTGTGCACCTGCCCGATTTCTGCCAGCAGAGGTGTGCC
This sequence comes from Dermanyssus gallinae, assembly GCA_003439945.1. Lineage (NCBI taxonomy): Eukaryota > Metazoa > Arthropoda > Arachnida > Mesostigmata > Dermanyssidae > Dermanyssus > Dermanyssus gallinae. Next base: position 284,477 of record QVRM01004942.1, on the reverse strand, counting down.
AAGTACCATGCAGTGGAATGCACAGCGCTGAACCAAAAATCGTTGTACTACTTCTCTCGCCGAAAGCGTGCAGAAGATAGAGTAATATGAAGAAACGTCTTTGAACTGTATATTATACTCAATCTGAGGGAAATAAACATAATTGAATAACGTGTTGTCTCTATCGTGCGCACTATGTTTTCTGTGGTGCCACTGTCTTTCCGGTGGTCTCCACCGGCGGTTCTCGACACCTGTTCTCTCATATTCGTTGTCAAATTGCCTATGCATAAAGCCGCCAGTCGCGTTCGCTGCGCTAGCTAACCAAGCAAGATGGCTTAGTGGCAAAGCCTTTGCCTTGCATTCGGGTGGACTGGGTTCGAGACCCAGACCGGCCACTGCTAAATTGGTTTGCATGGTTTCCAATTTAAACTAGGTAAATGCCAGAGTGGATTAAACAAATTAGCCATGACATGAAAAAACCGTACACGGGCAATAATAGCCTTACGGAAAACTTTAAACAACAGAAAAAACCTGTTAACGAAAGCTGTTAACGCGCGCGAAAGAGAGAAGGGGTCCCGGATGCGTCGCGGATCGACGCCTATCTATGCGGCAGTGCCGCGGTGAACAACGCCGCACGTCTCTAATACCTGCCCTGTCGTCGGGGTTGTCAGCAGCGCGAATAGCGTAGTACCCTTTTCTTTATCCTTCTCCTCCACCGCCTCCCCAGGATCATCTAGCCAACTCGCCCAGCGCCAGCGCGGTCGAACGAATCGACAAGCATTGCACCGCCTCATTCTTCTAGCCAAAGACCAGGAGGAACAAAGTGAGTAAGTGGCCATCGTCGTTTAAGCGCTGTGTCGTCGTCGTTGTCGTCGTAGTGAATTCTATGATCCATCATCATACGCATGCGTGCAAAGTACCGACGCACGTTGTACTAGCAAAACCACATCTAGTTACAAATTATTGTAGCTAGATTTGTTCTGCTATTGACGACGACGACGACCTCTGTGCCGTTATCGTTGTTGTTGTTCTTGTTTTCTCTTGTGGTTGTTGTCGTTGTTGTTGTTGTTGATGTCGTTGTTGTTGTTGTTGTTGTTGATGATGAAATTGTTGTAGCTGTTATTGTGGCCTGTACAGTTGTGGCATTGTGAGTGGGTCGTAATGTACAAGTTTGTTTGCGCGCCGCGGTGAATCGATGTATTATCATCGATTGATGCGTATATTCAGCGACACGCTGTTTTCTGCCGGTCGCCGGTCACGTTTCCCAGACACGGGAATGTTGACAACACCACCACCAACAACAACAACAACAACAACAACAATGCAAGCAACTTGCTAATTGTTGTTGGTTTCGGTTACGAGTGGAGTGGACTGGTGGTTCCTAGTAGAACTGTGATGCGTGACTTGTGCTGGTCTTGGTCCTGTTTTTTTTTCGAACAGTTCTACTTTCTCTCTCGATTCTAGCTTTCTTTCTCTTTCGATTCTAGCTTTCTTTCTCTTTCGATTCTAGCTTTCTTTCTCTTTCGATTCTAGCTTTCTTTCTCTAGCTCTAACTACCTATTGAGTCTCAATCTTGCTCTCCTTCTCGATGATAGGAGATCATTATAGGTAGCCGCACACAGGCGCTGCCGTCTACAGTCACAGATACCGTTTTGTTGTCATCGGTTGTCATTGATGGTAAGGGAGTCGGTCGTCCGAAGCAGACGGCTTCGTTCGATGGCCGCTGCCAGCAGAACGCAACCACCAACACTCTAGGAGCAGTTGACGAAGACGACGGAAGCTGAGCAGAACCTTCACAACAACAACAACAACAACAGCTACAACTACAACAACAACATCAGCAACAACAATAACAACAACAAGAACAACAACAACAACACCATCTGCAGCAGCAGCAGCGGCCGACGCGGGCAGGATGTGGCGGCGGTGGTGGCGCTCGGGTGCCGGTCGAAGCGCCAGCGGTTTGGGTGGCTGCGTTCGACAACAACAACAACTGTTCGAGGGTCGCCGGTTGGACCTTTGTCACAGTAGTGGTGTTGGTGGACGAGCAACGGCAACTGCAGCAGCAGCAGCAGCATTAAACAGCACAGCATCCGTCCAAGCAACAGGGTAGTCGCCGTAACAGCTCCTGTCAGCAACGGTGGGCCATTGATCTCCTCCTCATCGTCAGCGACGTTTCCACGGTTGCGTCCCGGCGCCGCTTTCCGAACCATCTCGTCGCTGTCTGCGTCGGCTGGAGGAAACGTCACACACTACGGAAACCGGCAACAACACCAGCTATTGAGGCAGCAACACAACCCATTCGTGGGAGTGGCGGTAACGACGAATATTTCGACGACTACGACAACCGTGTTGCAGAAGCGATATACGGCAAGCATGGCTAAGTTTCAGATTGTCGAGCGTGGCACCGAGAACACGACGTCGTACCGGTGAGTTGACCAATCAGTCAGTCAGTTAGTTAATTAGTTATATATATATATATATATATATATATATATATATATAAGTATATATGATCGGACAGAAAGTTACTGGAATTTAAAATCCTTAAAATCATTCCAAAAAGTGAACGACGAAACTTATTTCAATCAAAAGTACTCTCTAATGTTAGCCACAACCCTGCTCCATCTCTGGACAAGACTATCGATTCACGTAGCAACTCGTTCTGGTTTCGGCGCATCGAGGATTGTCTCCACGTGTGTTTTTGTCTGCTTCTGGCGAGATAGTTTTGCAGACACCTGAATCGGGTGGTAGTCCGACAGTGCGGCAATGATGATCGGTGATACGCTAAGTGCGGTAAAAGTCGCTAATCGAAAGTTGCCGTCTTGCCGAGGTGTAGATAAATTTCGCATGCGACCTCGTGTTGTCTTGGCGGAAGATAACGCCCTTTCTATTCACGAGACTGTGTCTCTTTCTTTGGAGGACGGCAAACACTCGGTCGATTAGTTAATCACAGTAGACACCACCAGTGTCTACTGTTTGGGTTACTAGGAAGAAACTTGTGGTGGACGATTTCATGCCGATTCCATCGAATACAGGACAGAATCTTGCGCGAGTGGGTTAGCCTCTTGGACGTCTTCTGGGGGGGGGGGGGAGGGGGGGGGGGTAGCCTGGGACGCAGCAGGACCTTCCACGTTTCACACTATCATAAGGGACCTATTTTTTTTAACACAGACAACAGTTTGATCCAAAGACGGACACGCGTTCTGTCTGGCAAGTCGGACGCGCCACTTTTGCTCCCGCTCAAATCATGAGGTGTCCATTGGTTCAACTTTGACACGAAACCATGGCCGCGAAGGCGAGTGACAATGGTTGTGTGACACATTTCGAAGTTCAGGGCTAACTCACGCGTAGTCACTCGGGATTCTGTTCCACAGTTCCACGCAAAAGCGGTCTTCCTTGAGCGTAATAGGCCTTCCGGAACGGCGTTTATGCAGAAGGCGTACAATGCCGGAACGGCGAGAACCAATTGTAGCACCTTACGAAGTTCTCAAAGATTCTACAGTCTTTTGCGCTCACGTGTGAACGTAGCAGACTTTTCACAGGGCGTATATATATATAGTTGCCATAAACATATTACTAGTTTCCTATATATATATATATATATACATACATATATTATTCGCGTTGTTATAGTTTCCTATATATATATATATATATATTATCGTTTGACATGCATACCTGCATTTGATCAATACAACGGTTCGGTTAATGAAAGGTAATAGAAGATGCCGATGCTGATGGGTCGTGTTACTGTTTACACAAGTAACGTAATGGAGGAATCAAATGTTTGACATTTGTCGTTTTCATTCTCTTCTTCTTGAGACCGCCTCGAGACAGTTTAGCGACTTGATGCCGACACGCACAAACACAGCCACACAGTGTGGCATTTATGCATTGTCGACATACGTCTGATGATGATGTGTATGATGATGATTCTTATTGCTGCCGTTGTTGTCGTTGTCGAAGTCGAAAAGGGTCGTATTAACTATTCACACTACGTATGATTATATGTATACGTCCGTTCGATGACACTGCTTGGCATTTCGTCGTGTGCTGTCGGCGGGTGGCGGCGCCGCAGACAGCCGACAGAAGAAAAACTGGCTGTGAGGAAAGGTTATTCCGTGCGTAGACAGACGTCTACACTGGCTGCCGAACAGGGCATTTTGCCGCTTTGGCTCATTTTCCGCCAACGAGTCGACCAACTGACACCGGCAGCAACACCAGTAGCAGATGTTATTGATGTAGTAGTAGTAGTAGTAGTCATATATGTAGTCATTCTATTAACCGCTCCCCGGCAGTATCTTTTCTGCTCGCTTTCTCGCTCGCTTGCTCTGTGTTAGGTCTCAACCCCCCCCCCCCCCGTGCTAGGCTTGACATTCGTCTATTGTTGATCAGATATCAACTGGATTATCATGACAACCATGTCGATTGCAATGATGACATTGTCTGCCGTCTGAATGCAGCAGCGACGCTTGTTATTGTTGGTTGGTCGTCGTCCTCATCGTAAAGATAAACTTAGAGGCAGGCTAGACGGGAATACTGATTTTCTTTCGATAGCCGCCTCTCAAGTGGGCCACCACCATGCTTTGCGTATGTATATATATATATATATATATATATATATATATATATATATATATATATATATATATATGGATTGCTCAAACAACTGGTAGGCTCCGTGAAACGTATAGCCTGATCGTTGCGATAGTTTCATGAACGAATCAATAACCTAATTTGTAAAATTGTTCTATACGAGTTTTTAAAATGGATCTGCCTTTTATGCCTCATAGAGGAATGTATACTGTTGGTGGTGGTGGTAATATTATAACGTATCTCGATATATCGGCAAAGGTTCTATAACTAAAAATAAACGTGAGTCGCGTATTATATATATATATATATATATATATATATCCGCATAATTTGGGTTGCACTGAACGTATTGTCGTAAAGGGCAGCAAGCATTTAGTCACTCTAGGCCATAATGCGAATCTGGTATTTGTCGTTGCTACAGCTGCTAATGGTATTACCATTTGGCCGCAGAACGTAGGGGATGAGAATCGACCAATTTTGATAGGCATCTTGTGTGGCCTTAGGCTAACAATATGGACTTGGCAGCCAACTGTGTTTTGCCTATCGAACGAGGGATGGCACAACGATGAGGAAACGTCCTGGAGTTTAATCTGTAAAAGGTAGTTGTTGCTCTACTAATCATAGTAAATTAGTACAGCCGTTGTTGAGTTGTCTCAAAGTCGGGCTAGGCAGCCTAATCAGGAGAGACCAGACCGTCGAAAGGCAGAAATAAATATCCACGCGATAACAGCTCAACCTGGGACTTGGCAGAAGCAGGCCTTGCAAAGGTGCTGCCGTGTCTAATACGACAGTGTACCATATTGTACAGTGTAATACTGTACAATATCGTTTGTTTCCGCCGTACGTAATTTACGCGCACCTCTGCACAGCTGGCTTATGATTCGTGGCTAGCTGAAAGAAGACGAATGACTTGACTATGATGTAAAAACCTTGAACATACATTCATGACTCACTATTGCTATATGCTAAGATATAGTAATTATAATTTATTTTGTTATCAAAGCCAGCCGGTAAATGTACAGAACTCCTTCTAAATACATCCGTTCCTCCAGACCTCTTCCCTTCGGGAGCGTGTCAAGAATTATTCTCGCGTTGGCGCGCTGATTTTCTTAAGCGATGCGCTGTGTATCGTTTGTCCCCATTCGAATTATCGATAATCCGGTCGATCGTATATATATATATATATATATATATATATATATATATATACATATATTCCTCCGATCCCCAAACGTTTGATTTGTCAATGATGGTGTGCTCGTTTCCCAAAGCTTCGTAATAACGAGTCTTATCCCTCTCCGCTTTGAGTGTTTCCACATGGCCCAAAAGGTCAGGATCATACCGTCTGGTCTAATGTTTTCTAATTCACACATATGTGACACGCATTGCAAAGCCCACCTGTCTGGAAACTTTAACGAGCACATCATTTACGGCGTTACTGAGTGCCTGCTTCATAGGTGCCCCCTCCTCGCAGCTCAGCTTCTGGTGGCCCTTCGCATCAGCCATGTTCGTGCTACAAGATTACGGGTGGGCAGCGAAAATATCAAGACTAGGCGGAAGCTGCATACGGTCCTAAACTTCGGGTTTAACTGTACGGTGCCAAGATTGTTGTCCGGTCGGACGTTCAGCCTAAGGCAGTTCTCCGATATTGATGTATCGGCGAAATGGATCGAGTTCTTAAGGCTTGCGTTTAGGCAACCTTCGAGGTGGGACCTGGCTTGCGCTAGGGAACTTTTGCTCCAAGCCCATTGCTTATCCCCCTGGGCAAGAGGGAAGCCACCTGGGCACTGACCGGGGGAAGACGAACGTGTGTCCGCAAGAGGAGGTTCCAGTTCTGTTGAAGCAGCTAATTTCCGTATGGTTCGGGGATCCGTAGCTACCGCGTCCGGATCAGGGTCGGCAAAAGTGAGGTCGTCTAGGTAGGACACGAGGAGACTGCTCTTCAACTGGCGCAAGCTCGGCTGGAGGGGGGTAAACTGAACATTAGCGGTGCACCTGGATCTTCCTGTTGGCAGCCGAACGTCGACGTGATGGATATGCATTATGATATCATAATTATAATAGAGGCAATTGCGTCTAGAGGCTACGAGACAGAGCAGTAATTAAAATCAAAATCGTAACGGATGAATAATAATAATAATAATAATAATAATAATAATTATTATTATTATTATTATTATTATTATTATTATTATTATTATTATTATTATTATTATTATTATTATTATTTTTTATTATCATTATTATTTATTCTTATTATACGTCAGGTGGGAAGGCGCATTGTCCTTGCTGAACTGACCGACAGAAATGGCTGGGAGGCCGCGTCATGGTCCGTCGCCTCAGCTGTTAGCATAGCTGGGCTGCCTACTGAACTATTACGCCACTCTTGTACGTTTATGAATAAATCGTGTGCAAGTTTGGCTAATTTAGCCAAACTGGATCACATACAATTGATGGTCATAGTGGACGTTGTTTGTATTGTAGCCATGATTCGTGCGGCGACTAAGAGTACCCTACGATATATAGTCTGAGATGAGAGGGAAATTTGCGTGTATCTAGTGACGGCTGTCTTAATTGCCACACAGGAACTTGAACGCTTAACCGCCAATGACACCTAGTCTTTGTCATGTCCGTTCGAATCAAAAGTAGGACGTTACCATCCATAATTTAGCAAATTGGTCTCACACAATATGTCGTGACGAGCCTCTGTATCAGGCTTGACCTCACACCTATCTCGACGTATATTTGGAGATGGTCAGAGGAACACACATCATACTAGTGTGTTCGACTTGTAGTAGCGCCCGGGCCAAAGTAACTGATATCGATTTACACTGCCACCTATCTTTGGGATGCCACGACCTTCGTTACCAAGGGTATACTTATACCCTTGGTACTTATACATACTGCGAACTGTGAGCCTTTAATTGTATGTAACTAAGAGAGGTAACTATAGTATATATATATATATATATACACACATATATATGTGTGTGTATGTGAAAGCTTGCAGATATTGTTACACTGCACTGTGTCAGTCTTGCTACGCTTCGTTCCTGTTTTGTAGTAGAGCCCACGGCGTAGTAAAACGACATTTGATAAGCTAATTATGGTAACTAATCATAATACATGTCCTTGGTTTTATGTGTGTGTTTGTTTACATGTATATTGTGCTGCTAACCCCACGCTGATGACTTCATCAGCGTTTATTATCGGGATGCCAACGGTCAAGCGGTGTCGCCGTTCCACGACATCCCCATGTGGGCCGATGAGGGGAAACGCCATTATAACATGGTCGTCGAGGTTCCTCGTTGGACGAACGCCAAGATGGAGATCGCCACCGGTGAACCACTAAACCCCATCAAGCAGGATGTGAAGAAAGAACAACTCCGCTTCGTCAAGAACTGCTTCCCGCATCATGGCTACATCTGGAATTATGGCGCCGTGCCGCAGACCTGGGAAGATCCCAACTCAGTGGACAGCCACACGGGCTTCAAGGGTGACAATGATCCTATTGACATCTGCGAAATCGGTCACCGGGTTGCCAAACGTGGCGAAGTTATCCAGGTATTGAATCGCGCTTTCAGTATTGCTGCGCAGCAACAACAACAGATCGATAACGTGGAGAAATAGAATGACAGATGACAAGGCATCTGATGACAAGCCTATAGAGTCCTGCGAGATTGCGGTCGACTTCCGTGGTTTGGTTTGATCTCACACTGGCACCGTACTGTGTGTGTGTTTCAGGTTAAGGTGTTGGGCGTGCTTGCTCTGATTGACGAAGGCGAGACCGACTGGAAACTGATTGCGATCGATGTTAACGATCCGATGGCCGCAGAGTTGAACGACGTCGCTGATGTCGAGAAAAAGATGCCTGGCCTCCTGAAGGCCACTGTCGAGTGGTTCAAGATCTACAAGATACCTGACGGCAAGCCTGCCAATAAGTTCGCCTTCGACGGTCAGGTGAAGGATCGTGCCTTTGCTGAGAAGGTGATTGCTGACACGCACGGCCACTGGGTGGCGCTAATGGCTGCTGCCGATACGGGCAAGATCAACTGCTCGTCGGTGACGACGGAAGGTGCTCATCGGATTACGTCGGACGAGGCCAACTCGATTGTCGCGTCGACGCCGGAACTTGTGCATCAGAGCAACCACGATTCTCTCATCGATAAGTGGTACTACGTGAGCGCATGATGTGCAGTCTAAGCATTTTCGGCGGCCAGTTTCTTGCCGGCCAACTGCCAGGGACAACGTTCCGGTGCTGCGCAGCGAAAGAGCAATCAAAAAACGGATCACACCACAGCAGCAGCAGTAACGAACCGACGCGACGGCTCAGAACTTCAAGTGAAGCTATTGAGATCGTCTATAGCATACGGCTCGTCGCACATCGTGTCCGGAGTACGCAGAGCGGCAGACCCTTCCTGGTTAGGCTCCTCATGTCCGAGGATCTAGTCCATCTATAGTTTGCCGGAACTACTGTCTCTGAAAGACGAAGTAACTGAAATAACACATGCCGCACCTGTCGTTTTAGGATATTGATCTGAAACGCGCCTTATCAGTAGTGAGACAACATCACATTGCCAGTGTCGTTATAAATAATTATTACTTTTGACCAATTCCTTGCTATTTTTTTATTTACCATTAACCCTACTATTTGCGCAGTGCCGTATCTGTTAAAAAGTGTCATTGGATTACGGAGATGCACGTAGTGTGTCTAACTGGACGGCTGAACATTAAAACATTGCTCTTGGCAACAGGTGACGTGTTTTCTTTCGTTTGAAGTTACGTATTAAGCGGTAAGAGCTTCCTAAGCTATGCGGAAATCTCTGGATTGGTAGTAAGTAGTAGTGGTATGCTATGTAAGGACGCTGCAGTTACATGGTGTATGCGCCACTCAGAGAAGGTCTTAGACATTGAAGATACTAGAATAACAACGCTATTATATTAATGGGTTTACCTTTAGGTCTGTATGCACGCCTCTTCTTCGTTGGTTTCTATTTTGTTTCAGTCTACATTAGGAATGCGTTTTTTAATGTTTTTCTTTTAATTTATTTTCCACACTTAAGATCATATGTTATTGGCCGTTTGCACTAGCAAAAAGAGTAGGTTACCGACAAACAGTGGTTCTTGTATATTAGGCAGGTTATCCTGGAACGGAAAATATGCACTGGTCGATACGAAATGCTGAAAAATAGCATATAGCGGATATACACTTATCCAGATGTACTTATCTCGTTTTTAGTTATATCTTACTGATATCTAAAATTGAATTCTCCTAAAAATAACTCCTCCGATTTCAGACCAATTAGCATCGTGCCTAGGCTCTGTAAATCGCAGGCCGAACATTTTTTCAATATACGACTGACGAAATATCTGGATGACGGGAAATGATCTCGGAGAGCCAACACAGCTTTCACTCAACACATTATGCAATTTAAAGTACTTTTTACCTTAGCCGAAACCCAGAGAGGTACTCCCCAGAAACAAGATCGCACTGTCTGATAATCCTACTTAACATAACAAAAATTAAATTCATCGTATGGAACTCCATAAATGCCGCACTAGCACACGTTTTTAGATTATATTCTATATAGCCCTATCTTAGAAAATTCTTAGCATTTTACGTGTCGCAACTACTGTCGTCTACCTCGGCATGCTAATAATTTGTCATCGGAGAGATCCCCAGGGCTCTGTTGTGAGCGTAACTTTAATTAACATTGCGAACGACGAGGCCCTGCGTGTTCTTCATGCTCCAAGTGTTAAATCTATAGCCTACGCCGATTTTCTAGCTATTACGATTACGTCTCGTGATGCCGGGAAGCTGAAGAGAACAGCAAATGGCGCCCTACAAGGCATCCCAAACTGGCTCGCATGGGCATTGCCCAGCCACGCACAAGACCGTGGTAAAGCAAAATATTTGAGGTACTGTGAGGTGGAACAAAAGATGGGCCCAGGTGGACTAGCCGGATTTCTAGACCCGCTCTTTTATCTCAGATGTGAAGGACTGGTTCAAAAAAATGGGAGGAATGACTGTCGTATCCTCTGACCTAACTCACGGAAAACTATTTAGTGGCCCGTGAGTTCAGTCAGAGGATTCCCTACTGGCCAGATTAAGTTAAACAATATTTTGCGCCTGGTCGAAAACGCGTTTTAGATCTTCAGTCTTGGTCATTTAAAACACCTGTATTAACTTAGGGTTTAGCTTTGTCCGCGACCGATGGTTTGTCTCGAGGGAATTATCGCACATTACTGTAGATATTTAAAGTTAAAGATTATTTTTTCTCTCGCGCATTCCAGGAGACATTTAAAGTTAAAGATTATTCTTTCTTTTGGACCCTTCGTCCTCCGTAAGGCACTATATATCAGCAGCAACAGTTGCACAACAAATAAAATTCGATTGTAGTCAATAGATGCTCCTGAAACTACACTATCTCGTTTTCACTTTTAGAGCCTTTGTCATGCTAAACAGGCGTCGGGGCGAACTAGGTTGACTAGTTCCAACCTTCAAACTGTGGGCACCAACGTACTGTCACTATAATTAGACGTAATTAAGTGGTGAGTCCCGTGCGACTTTCGATGTCTCGGAGGTCGGACGTGTGGGCTACGCAACATCTGAAACGGTCTCCATTTCAGTTGAAACCAGCGTTTGAAAGCGCAATACTAGTATACTTATATAATTGCGACTATCTTCTATTAATCTAAAGATTTTGAATTAAATATTAAACACGACCAGTTTATTTTACATCAAGCATTGCAGGCAATTAGTTAGTCGCGTGTGAACGCCAGTCTATACCCAGGTTGTGGTGACGTTGCCACACGTTTAAAGCGAGAAATAAATAACTCGTAATAGTAGTTAATGCCAGGTTGGGAAATGATGGCGGTGCGCGCGCGGTTCATTTGTTATGAACGAGGACAGAACTCCCGGGCCCTTTGCTCGATGTAATCGGGGTTTTGCTTTCGTCACCAAGTCCACCGCCCACAGTGGCTCCAGAGGGAAGATCCTGCCGAATTTGGATGCCATGTTGCTCACGATACGAGTTGATCTCCTTGCCCTTATCGACGATCCGTTTATTGTACTCGTCCACCAACTTGCTTAGCTGAAAGGACAGCAATAGACGGATGTTAAAGATGTTGGCCCACACTAGTCCAAATGGAATTCGTTTCCAGCCAACCAATGTGGGACTCTACGATGTGCGTGACCCTCGTAGACAAGCAATTACTATTATTTAATGAAGTTCTATGTAGTATTGTCGTTTATCATATGGTAGTTTAAGTTATTTTATGCCATCAGCTCAATTTTTCTTTACTATTGAAGAACAGCAACTTTTCATTTCACTAAATTCCTATAGCTGAAACGTCAGAATTCGTTTTTTCGAGCTTTAAACGCAATCAAATAAACCGATGTACACCTCCGCGTATGTCGATAAGATGGTCTATACCCCGCTATAGGTAAAGTAGCGAAATTAGCTTAGCTATATATGTGCGACTCATATAGAACAAACATAAGATGCATACGTCATAAAGTAACATTGGGTGTATTTGGAAGTGATCTTGCTTGTATTTTCTTCTTGGGATGTTAGTAGATACCTTTTTAAGTCATTTTCGTAACATTGCTCATTGCAAAAAAGCTTGTTAAACGTAAACAGGGGGCGTACAACTTGGGACCGTCTTAGACGTTCTTATGTAGCAAACGTTTTATAAACTAAAATGTAAGGTTTGTTAAGATCAAATTTAAGGTCAAGGCAAAAAAAAACTAAGTCTGTACATTGTGCGTATATGAGCAGACCTAAAATGATAAATGATAATTGTAGCACACGATGATAAATGTGATAAAAAAGATGATTCCCAGTGGGCGTACGAACGTGACTCGTGTGCATGCTAATGCCTCAATTTCAATACGACCAAGCTAGATTTTGTTAGTAAATGCGAAATACATTGGACAATGCAAGCTCTTACACCCTACTAGGGCAGGATACATAGCAGCTTCTGATGTGCCACCAACTCCATTGCGTATTAACGTATAAAACAAATACCAGCTCCCTATGCAACTAGTTAACTGCCAGCAGTTAGTTTTATTAAATGACCTGAGCGGTATGCAAATTGGTCGGCGAAGATCTGGTTCATACACATTCTGTTCGAAATCATACGAGCTTCGAAGATTTTATACGAAACGGGTAGCGACAGTGCGAGCGCTTATTGTGTGGGTTGCTCGTGTCTCCCTCCATGAAAAATATCTGAAGCCTTTTTCCTCGGAGAAGCGGCCAAAGATGATTGGATGCGGTGTACACGCTAATCTTATAAATACATATGTGTAAGGGCTTATCCGTATATTTGTACAGAAGCGCCACTAAATTCTAAAGTAATATCATGGTATATCTTTCTAGGTATTAATTGCAAGGATCATAACAATCACACTGGCATCACATCAATAGCCGTGTACATATATAAGAACGTTATCACATGATTTATATGTGTTTAGCTTATTTGCTCATTGCTTAATAACAACTTCTCAACTTGCAGCAACCAACTTTCAGTCTACACACTTTAACCGTATATATATATATATATATATATATATATATATATATACTATATATATATATATATATATATACGGTGGCGAAGCCTTTGCCTTGCATTCGGGAGGGCTGGGTTCGAGACCCAGACCGGCCACTCTTAAATTGGTTTGCATGGTTTCCAATTTAGACAAGGTAATGCCGGAGTGATTACAATTAGCCATGACATGAACAAAAACCGTACACGGGCAATTGCCTTACGGAAAATCTAAAAAAAAATAAATTTATTATCTGCCCACTGCTCATACCTGATCGCGATTTTGTCGGACGGCCGGCAGGAATATCGCTGACGGTCCTTTCGACAAGAGTGTCGCCTACCATTCGAAAACAGCGCCGATCGGGCTCCACTTTCTCCAACGTGCTCAGAACCATGCTAGAAAGGAGACACATAAATACACGCAAAAATATTTTATTGTATATATATATATATATATATATAACTGTTTTGTCTCAAGCGTAAGGCATTTAGGTAGGTTTAGTAAAGTCTAGACGACTGTCGCAAAACCTGTTTTTAAGGGAATACTGCATCCTATTCCCCAAATTCATATTCCAAAAAGATTGAATTAAAATTCAGTCCTTTTGTTGAAGAGCATGATAACATTACCAACGAATTCTTCAGGAGAATACAGCTATCAAACTGTTTGCAATTACTAGGCTTCTTACACTGCTACATAGAGACTTTGGCGACGAACCTTTCGGCGAATTTAACGAAACATACAAAAAGGCCCCAACAGCTTTATCAAAGTGCACACACAGGATACCTTCGCCTTAAAACGTAATCGCTTAAGATCACATTGGCTATGAGCCGAACCACTACTAACGGCAGAACGGTGTTCAGATAATTAGTGACCACAATTTTCCTTATATGTGAATTAGATATTTTCTCTCTTTCCAGTATAATCTGCTTAATTAATAATGTCAGTAAAACGGATATCCAATGCTCTATCGCGTGTCAACGTGACCGCCGAGATCTGAATTATCACGACACTACCATTTTCCATGCGCGTATATACGTATAAATAGTATAAATATATGTGTTGCAATGTTTATTTTTAGAGAGCAGGTTTCGTAATGTAGTTCTGTTTTGTGTGTCTAACTTACTTGTGATCGTTGAGGTCCTGTTCAAACTCGAACAGTTTCACCGACAAACTGCGCTGCTCGTTTCTAAGCAGCTGAAATCCTTCGACGATTTTCTCCTGCGCCATTTTCTCTTGCGCCATCGTGGTCGCGTAACCTAGCGTGTCTATCTATGTATGCTCGCACTCGCAGTCACTATCTGCTTTCTGGCTTGCGTTTCTTGCCCCTCTCTCTCTCTCTGACGTATCCTTTCAAACGATGTGAAAGCTTTATTCTCACGAACAATGCAAATTGTCGTTGCGTATGCACCACGTTTTTCGGCTCGGACTTCTGTGTCTTCTATCTAGCTTAACTACGCGCTCCGCCACAGCCGTCAGTCACACTTGTTCTGCTTCAACAATCGTCTTAAACTATTCCGACCACTATTATTAATATTTATTACTATTTACGAGTTCCTCTAGTACTAGCACAGTAGAAAACGTTTCCAAGATCGACTCACTCGCCACCACCACCACCACCACCGTGATCTATCTACAGCTTTCTACAGCACATGTAGCTACATCCAAATATTCTCCATGCCTCTCTGTCTTTATTTAGTCTGGGCGGCAAGGGCGCGCAAATGGCTTCTGACAGCACTCGAACCTAATGCACGACCGACGAAGGAGAGAGTTGTGTGATCAAACGAAACGCAGCGATAGCTTGAGAACACTTAAATGAAGGAAGCGGCAACTTTTGACTCCAACTCCAAGTGTTCGAAAGCAGCATAGGCGCCTCCCTATAAGTTTGTCGTCGGAAGCCGACGATTTTTGCTGTTTTGGCTGTTTTGGTTCTAAAGCGGCGACAACGAGGATGTCAACAATACGACCAAAGAAGTTGTCCCCCGTGTTCGTCGTGTTGCTTAGATGGATGCATTAGGCACTACCGTCTGCCTGCTTACTGCATGTTAAACTGACACAAAAGGCAAATCATAAGCTACAGTATCATAAGCTACAGCTGCACTTTCCTCCCGAAGCATTGCTGTTTTCAAGGCGTTGAGATCTACTAGCGAGCAAGGAATAACATTCGTGAAGAACTTCCGCCGCCACAACAACAACAACAACTCGTGGTCATACGTTCCTTAACCTGCAAAATATATTCAATTTTTTAGCTAACTACTTGGCATCTCTTCTCATCGGAAGATATCACCACCAATCTGCACAAAAAATGCAAGCATTTTTTCGGAAGCCGATTTTTTTTCGGTCATCCCTATTAGTGGACAAGATCGCCGTGCCGAGAAATTGGCAACAATCAAACATCTCGCTCAGCTTATCGATCAGCTCAAGAAGAAAAGATGGAAAATTGGTGGTAGAAGGCAACATTTGCACAGTGGCGGACCGCCCGCTTCGCCCGTCGACGTATGCCTAATGATCATCACAGATCACAGTCATCATCATCGACATCGACATCATTATCAACGACCACAACAACAACACTTGGTTACAACAGTCAGCAAAGCAGACGCCTGCCGCCGTAGCAGACGTCGGCTATTGCTGTATTGTTTTGTATCGTACCGTAATCGCTCGGTGGTGTTCTGTTGGCAGACCACGTCACCGGCTGCGATCGAAGGAACATTACCCCCCCCCCCCCACCCCAGCAGCAGCAGCAAAGAAGACCACAAGCGGTTGGTGTCAGTCGTGGCTGCAGGTCGTCGTTGTAGGAGGTGTTGATGCTGTTGTGTGTATTGGAGTGCTGCTGCAGGACCCCCTCGTCGTCATCTGCTTAGCCCATTCAGTGCTGCCATTCGTTGCTTGCCAGCCAACCAGCCAGGAGTACTTCGCTCTCGTTAGAACATAGGCTGACGGTCAGTCTGTTTGTTGTTATTCAACCAATACCACATCGATTTTGCTGTCTTTGTTGCGCGTGTCAGCAGGACGGGACCAGGACACGCTCACACATCTGTGCTGTTCCTGCTGCTGCTGCGACCTGCCGTCACTCACCGTTCTCAACAGTCCTGCTCAACGAACGCCGTTTGATAGGGAATCTTTTTTAATACACATCGACAGGCAGACAACTGAACAGCGAAGATGTCGTTTGGCGCAACAGCTTCGAAGAGCAAGAAACTCACTCGTGAAGATGAACTGCTTCAGCAGTTCTCGAACAACGTCACCAGCAAGAACTCGGCTCTCTTCTATGGCAATGCTGTCATAGTGTCCGCCCTGCCTATCTGTAAGTAATCAATATATATAAATATATATATATATTTTTTACGTTTAGTTATGTCAGGACAACCATATTTGTCCCTTCCGTAAATGAAACAACACCTTAAGTGTATATATATATATATATATGGAGCTGTGACTTTTAGATAAAGCAGATCCCTTTTCTTATTCACGAAGGAACGTCAAGCGGTGGGGGCTTAAGCAGAACAGAATCATTTGAAACATATATAAGGAAATGGGAGGTAAAACTAAAATACATAGATCCGGATATTTATAAAACAGATCATCTTTGGTGGAGAGCAGAGAATTAAAAAAAATATCTATATGCAACAGACGGTTTCTTTTTTTATTTGGTAGACAACAGTCGCTTGATGGCCAAATAAGCAACTGATAGTCCGTCGTACATACATGTGGCCTTATTTAGCTACCATCGTCAGCGTTACGTTTTATTTTTTTCAATATATTGATCGTCGCTGACACATCTCCACAAAAAAGGTGCTTCTGATTAACATGTCCGGTCATTGGCATAATTTGTTTTTTGGGTTACGTTTTACGTTCTTGCTTTTGGGCTGCTTCTGTATTTGCAGGGCTATTCTGGCGAATTCAACAGTTGGAAGTTCTGCCGAACATCATTCTCTACCTGGTCGTTACAGCGGTGGCTACCTACGCCATGGCCCTCGCCTACGGAAAAGTGCAGTTCGTCCAGAAGCACAAGCTCGCCCAGAAACGCGAGCAAGCAATTAACCGTGAGATCGCTCAGGAGATCGGCGATCGAAAGGTAGCGTTTACTTAATATTTTTCCACTAGTATATATATATATATTTATTCCAGTTACCTCTATAAATTTATATATATATATATATATATTCCAGTTACCTCTATCAATTTATTTTTATATACATCAACAGCGGATCATTGTCAAAGCGTGTTCGGCAGCATTCAGCGTCCACGACATAAGCGCTTTTTCGACAAATTATCTAATCTATCGCGTATGACAGAGGCGAGTAATTACGGTAGTCCAGGCATATTTATTTACGAGTCCAGTTCTCTCTTTTCAACTCTATTAGCATGTAGTAACATTCACTGCACTTCCCGGCACAAGCCCAAGTAGCTCAAGTATCGCTGGGACCTACCCAGAGGACCAGAGGACTCGTCGACGAATAGCGTCGTTGATGCCAGCATGTCCGGCCTTACGACGACTACCGTTATGGATTCATGATGATGGACGATGTGCCATAGCGGCCCCACCGGTTCCTTGCATTGCTAATGCTCCATTTTCCTCGCATGCGCTGATGGGGCACTCTTTGGCCAACGTTGCACTCAGTGTAAAGGCCGACACAAATCCTCTTGGTAATATCGTCGAGCAATTTAACCAGTAGGACGCTTGACTTCCACCAACTTCGATATAGCTGTCAGCTCTCACCGATATCTAGCAAAAGCTCGGGCCGAGTCATCGTGATTTCTACCGTAGCGTTTGTCGCGAACCCTAGCTAGCGTTTGCCAATCTTCTCCGCGAATAAGTAAGGGACCCGTGTTGTCGCGAATACTGACTTCC
This sequence comes from Dermanyssus gallinae, assembly GCA_003439945.1. Classification (NCBI taxonomy): domain Eukaryota; kingdom Metazoa; phylum Arthropoda; class Arachnida; order Mesostigmata; family Dermanyssidae; genus Dermanyssus; species Dermanyssus gallinae. The sequence goes on along the minus strand of QVRM01004942.1, from coordinate 266,496 downwards.
GAAGCCGGTAGTTGAATCTACACGATGAATATGCGAAGCGGTTTATGGGGATAGTAATTTTAATCTGTATGCTGAGTCTCCACACCCAGTTTGGCCATACTTGAGAAGGTCGTAGCACTTGTTGAAATAAGGTTAACGAACACTAACAGTATTACTAATTGAACCACCATCGATTTGGTTTGAACTTTTTCACGTTATAAAAATGTTATCGTATTGAACGTGAAATACTCGAATACGAATTCTCTGGGTCTTACTAAATCTGTAGCGAACTGTTCTCAATACGACTACTTTTATTGCCTAGCCACCACGAAGCAGAATCCTGAACTGCTTTTGAACACTCCAATATATTTTGTTTGCCCATTGAATAGTCCGTGCACTTGCAATCGCACATTTTGTGAACAAATGTCCAGCCATCGGTATAACAAAAATTAGTAATTTCAGTATCACTCCGAAACAAGACAATTTGCCCCCCCCCCCCGCACAAATAAAAAAATATTTTTTCACAACTTTAAGACGACAATGCAGCAGCGCACACATCGTTACGGATTTCGAATTACTTAATGAGAAATCCAAAAAAATATGAATGAACAATAGAATACATGAAAAACAATTCGCACGAGCAACTCAAACCGATTCCGCACGACGCGTTTACAGAATGTTTCGAAGAGTGGGAAAGATCGTAGCACAAGTGCATTGCAGCGGGCGGGAGCAATTTTAGAGCGAACAAAGACAACAAAGATTTTTTTTATATATATACGCATACGACACCTTGGCAAGAAATCAGAATATGCACAAGCATTGTGTTATCCAACTGCTATGAATACTACTTAAAAAGTAACTACTACTACGTTCTAACTTGCGAGTCGATCTCGCTTCGTTTGATTTCAGGTGTCGCGAGACGAACGTGATGAACGTGTTCTGTGCAAAAAGAATGAGGTGGCTCAATATGAGGCGACCAACTACTCGATCTGCTACAACAACGCCCTCTTTCTCTGCCTCGTTGTATTCTCGGGTTTCTACTTGCTCCGCTCATTTTCGCCCAGTTTTAACTATATTATTTCGGTGGTAGGCTCAGCCGCACTTGTCTTATTTATTTCCACCGGAAATAAGTAAAAATGCCCACCATCGCCATATCGACAGGGTCTTTTATCCGTGCGGCCTAGGCCTGTGAATACATCTCTGGCTAACCGGATATTAGCCTAAATCGTGCAAATATATATATATATATATATATATATATATATATATATATACGTGATGTGTGTATGAATGTGAACGTTTTCATAATATCAGAGTTCTACCGTATCAAATGTTTGCCGGAACGATATATAGAGTTCACTAGTACGCTGTACTAACGATGCAGCGTACTACATGCAGGCCTACACAGCATCAATTTTATACCGAACACATCACTCAACTCAATATAAAAAGGCTGGAACTAACAAATACATGCCAGGATAATTTGCAGGAATATTTGTTTTAGGGATATATATATATATATATATATATATATATATATATATATATATGTGTGCGGGTGTGTATATGTCGATAATATAGCAATGATTGATTGATCTGTGTGAGTCAACATGTTCGTGTCAAGATGTTTCTTTCTGTACAGCAGTGCGATCAACTGAGCGAAAGGGATCAGACTGTATAACAAGTTAGGGCCAATATGAAAATATTTTTGGTACATTTTAGTTGCTTTTGAATACTTTTAAGAACGAAAACGGTTGCGCCGAGTCGGAACGGAAAAACGTGTCGTATTGATGTTTTAGCATTTTTATCAAAAATACAGCAATATAGAGATAATGTTCACTTTTTATTCGTCAATATCATGAGGTTTTTGGAGCTGTAACTGCAGCCACTGTTAGCTAAGTTAATAATGCTACGCCAGTTAAATTGTCACCTAGGATGAACTAATGGTGTTTTTCATACACAACGGTCTGTAAATAAACAAAAAACGACTGAAAATATTTTTTCAATTAGCCTTGGATATATATATATATATATATATATATATATATATATATATATATATATAATGGAATGTATTTGTTTCACAATAATGCTATATTATCGACTTAACAAGCAATCACATTGTACTTTCTGTATGTAAATAACCGGTCATCCACAAATTGTGTGCAATACGTTGCCGTCAAATGTCGCTTATATAACATAGGGGAGTAAAGAAACGTACTCATAAAATGAACTAATTTCCGCTGTGCCATAAAGGCATTGGATTTTCTATACGATCTACTACGTCGCGTGCTCTGTTCATATTCCCTTAATATATATATAAGCTGTATTCTCGAATGCCAGTGGCGTCTTAAGAGACAGAGCGAGACGTGCACTGTACTACCAAGCAGTATGTTTTCTCTTTTAGCGGACCGGATTGTCTGCGTTCAACAGGAGATTATCACCTATCAGTATCCCGTACATTTTCTTACGCCGCAAAGCGCTAACTGTCTACGAATATAACGAGTCTTCGTCCCTACAAATCCAGAATCACATGCTAGGGGTTAGAATAGCATTTAGTTAAAGTCGAGAGTGGACGTCGTTCTGAACAGTAGTGGAAACAATAGAAATAACTTATGTATTGGCGAATAAGCTTGAGTGTAAGAACTGGGCGGCAGAACCACAGTTAATTAAACCGATAAAAGTTTAAAATAGATTTTACTTTGAGTCACTTGTTTTTCCGTTCTTCAGCTTCAAAAGATAGTGCATTAGTATATAAGATATAAATATATGACGAATATCTCCTTAACAACCAATTATCGTTCTAATGCTTCCTCTGAACGCACCTACTGAAGCCCGGTCGTAGCGCCTAACTTACAAATAAATTGTCGAAGATATGCCATGCAATTCCGCACCTGGAGAGGTGAGGGGAGGAATCCAGGTTTAGTGGGCTTATGCATTTCTCGTATTATGCATAGTACTAAAACATGGACTATTTGACCTCGATTATAAAATTAACGACTGCGTTTTATCGACTCTTTGTCTCCTTTTATACCCGTGATCTAGGCGTATACATTACGCCTGATTTTGATGTTAGCCTGCACATTACCAAGGTTGTGGAGGCACCCGCCTTGCTATTACCATTTTCAACTGCGTTTTCTACAAATCTCATATTCTTCCTTAATTCAAATATTGCTCCCCTATCCCATTTGACTAAGTATAGAAAATTAGTGAAAGGCGTCTAAGACACGTTCCTAAGTCGCTTGCGGTTCAGGTGCCCTCAAAGCGTGTCAGCTGATATGACTCCTAGTATTTATTCACTTTCCGAGCAAGGCATTGTATCTGCTCTACGTCAGCTAACAAAATGTGGATTGATTGCTAGGGCGATTTCTTCATGTACGCTCAAATAACCTGTGAGGACAGAGATCCATCCATCCAAAACAGTTTTGAGTTCATAAACGGGTCAAATGGGCGCATGCAAAGTCAAATAGAACCTGCCTATTTAGCGAATTGCCACGTGTTCCTTGCAGTATACGCATACTGAAAACAATACATATATGGTCTTGGTAAATTGTAGCACACATCCCTTTTTTGTGACAACAAAGGTGATTTTATGCTATGCTAGCAGTCTCAATGATGCTAGTCGTTTATGCGTACAGCGCGCAGGGACTAAAGTCTCAGTACGTCGATTCTCATACCTGGCATTGTGGCGACCTTGTCGGATAGTCGAAGTAAGGGATGACCTAGTTTTCCAAGTTCACGACGCTCCGTTCGTAACCTAGGACACTTCGCAATTGCACGGGTCTAGGCTCGTTCCGTGCATTCGGGACTCACATAGGTTAAAACGCATGATAGACGCCGACGCTGTGAGCTTTGTTTTCTTTGCGAAGAATAAATTGTTAGTGTGAATAAAACTATAGTCTATACATTGATACTATCTGTTGTTCGTTATGATTTAACACTAGCAGAATAGTTTTCAATAGAGTAGTTTTCATAAATAAACTCGGTAAGCTGGCACGATTATCTGAACCCTAGGGGAAAAGGAAAAGAAACTTTTACTGAAAACAGCTGTACGTTAGTTTCCTAATTATTTTTGATAAAACGTAAATTCCACTTAAATAATACACTCATCTTATGTGTGAAGAAATATACAGTGTGCTCTTAATTTAAGTTGCGGTAATTTAGAAGGTGGTAAAACTTCACAAAGATATTTTTTCTAAGGTGATGGGGGGAAGTAGACATGTCTTGTTTAGGAGTGAATGGTTAATCACTAATATCTGTTATACTGATGTGGATGGTCGGACATCACGATACAAATGGAGTCATTGCAGGTGAACACGTTCTTCGGCGGAGAAACCACACATATTATCGTGCTTGGCGAGAGTTCTGCTTCGTCTGAGATTACAGAGAAACTTTTTCTGGCGACAAGAAGGCAAATAGTCATATTGAAAACAGTTCGCAAACATTAGGGTCTTGAGGCTATCCTCGTTTCTAACATATACGTAAATTAGCTCTAAAACTTAGTGATAAGATCAACGCCCATAAATCAACCACAATAATTTTAAAGCCCTTTACAGGGATTATTTTGATACCTTATCTATGGTGGATCGATTTGTAACAATATTACCGTAAGCCGCTTTCCATTGATCTCGGACTCTCATAGGGTACCAGTTTTCATTGAACCTGGCATGATGATTATGATGTGAAATATAAAGAAGCCAAGCCGTGGATGATAATTGGCGGCAATTCGTTGAACGAACGGGAGAGACAAAGACGATACGAATATTTGAAATATACATAGTATTGCCCATTTATTTCCACACATTCACAATTTCAATTCGGTCGTCGCGATTACCTTCATAAATCTCTTGTCACGTGTGGTTGTGTGCGTCCGAACATGAGTGTGTACGCGCTCTTCAAACCACTTACATACCCCGCGAAATCAACACCGAAGTCCCTACATATAGGAGGACGTTTTCTTGTGCTGCAATGGCAGACAGATGCCGAAAAAACGCCACATTCGTACAGCCATTTTTAATGAAGCTTTTGAAATGTTGCTGCTACAGGCGGACTAAAATTTAACTAAGGAAGATTGATTAGTAACCTAAGGTCATCGCCAATTCTGACTACGAAAAGGCGGCGGCGATGCCGTTGCTAGATCATCAATATTGAAAATAGATCTACTTATGCGCATTTATATGTATAGCGATACTCGTCCCTATGCATGACCGCAGCATAACCGCCAGCGGGTAGTCGAATTCGGCGACAGCATACAGGACAAAGCATAGAGGCCGCCCATACAACGGCGAACAAATCCAATTCAAGTCTTCATTGACCCGAATGCGTGTGTGTCTTACGTCGACGTTCGTCGCCTTCTGTACGGACAATAATGTCATATGTATTCGATCGTTATCGGCTGCCTCGAAACGGCTTTTAGTTCGCTACTTATTTCGCTATTCTTCCGTCTTTAGATCTCACAAAACGCACTGTAACGACGTGCGACGTTGATATCCATGCTACGTATGTCATGTCTTTTGCCGCCTACCGTTGCCGCACCATTCAATCGTTTCTAGCTACAATTCAGCAGCTGTCGTCATCATACATTGCGAAATGCTTTGCTATCCCCCACCGAGTGCCGACCTCGCAAACGCTACGCAATCTCGTAATATTCAGCATTCGAAGAACTTCCATCGTTCGAAGACGGTAGGCCAACATTACGCCTTTAAGTTCCTTGCAATGACAACACCTGGCTCCCTGGTGCAAACGCTCATGCATGAACACTCGGGTAGCATCACTCATGTACCGTAGCTGTAACCTAACTTCTAACAGCCAGCAACTATAACAAGAATTGTTCTCCTCTGTTGAATTGTAGGCACCTATCAATTTTCTGCATTTTCTGTGCTAAGCCCCATTATCCACAATGCACGCTGTTCCGGTGAGCAGAGCAGCACAAAAGCCGAACCGCCGCTACCGATCGCAGCCGTATGCCGAATACTAGTTTTGCGAGGGACGTCCGGCCGATCGGCCGACGTCGATTGTTATTCGACGATGGATTAGCCTTCTCACTACTTCTTGCCTTCATTGCTTGCCCAATCGTTGCTGTCCCAGTCACCCCAATCGCCATTTTCCTCCTGGACCCGTTCCACCTTCGAGGTTTTCACTTTTCCCAGCTGCTGCTGCTGCTGCTGCAGACTGGCTGAATGATTCTGACCATTGCTATTTTTCGTCGAGTCGTTCTGGTAGGACGAGGCTCCTCCCCAGCCGGCTGCCGCGCTCTTGCTCTTCGGCATGACGGCCTCGCGGTCCCAGAGATCGTGACTGTCGCCGATCGCCGAGTCATCGCGGAACCCTCGTGGGTTGTCGCTGCCAGCAATCTGCTCGAACCCTGCCTTCTGCGCGAGCGCTGAGGTGATGTCGTGTACCGAGCGCTTCGTCACGTCGGCGACACGCGTGACCTGGTTCGTCAATGAGTCGACAATCGTGCCATCCTTGACACGCTGCTGAACGACTTCTGATGCCTCCAGGACCTGTTGTATGGATTTTAAAATATGCATGTTATTTCATACGCGACGCTGGCGGCAATAGTGCATACACTACTCCGAACCGAAACGGACCGTAATTCATTGTGTGACCTGTCTGAATAATAATACTAATAATAATAACCACAAAAAATTGTCTAAAAGTATATATCAGTGTATGTAATTCATTTAGCAATTGGCTAACATATTCCGTTAGCCTTTTTTACATGCAGTCAAGACATCATAAGCGGTTTTCTATTTTCCAAAATTGAGTATTGAATAATAATTATATTTTTTGTTTTGAACAAGGGTTTATTATGTACCAGCTTTACAAATTTAGCTTTAAAAATAAAATAGACGAATAGTACTGATTAGTAGCCATCGTGGTAGTGCTAGAGTATGCGGCATAATTCGAAGGAATGACTTCCAGGATGCAGAAAGAAAAAGGAGGAAGAAGGAGAAGAAGACGACGAAGAAGAGGCAGATATCTGGCCACCAATACGCGAACGTAACCTTTCGATGCACACTGTTTGAGCAAGAGAGACGTCATCTGTCGGTGACGACGACAACGACAGCAACAACAATAACAACAACAACCTACCAACAACAACCCACAAGAGCGTGGGGCCTCTATCTTCAGATGTTTGCATATAGATATTCTAGAACGCTGGCTAGTTTATGCGGTCCAGGAGGGGGGGGGGGGGGGAGTATGTCAAGCCCGGTGGCGTGGTGGCTTAAGTCTGCGCCTCGCAACCGAAGGAGACACATAGCAGGTGTGCAGGTTCGAACCCCACCGTTGCCCCACATTTGTATTTATGGGGCATGTCCGTCTATGAAGCAATGTGAAAAACAGTTCCGTGGACGTTAAATCTTGGCTGAGGGTGGTCAGCCCCGAAAACTTTAGGGGCGGGGAGGGCGGGAAGTATGATGACTGGTGGCCAACAACGACTTACCTTAGTGGCTGCTGCGCCTCCAACCTTGATGGCAAGCGAGCTAAACGATGACCAAACGTTGCCGAGCAGCTCGGTGGCCTGTTCGGCGGGAGTCGAAGAAGGCGAGGTAAGGCCACTGGCGGCGCTGTTGTTGCCGCCACTGGCTCCGCTGCTGCTGCTGTCGGTACCGCCGACCGAACAGTAGGCCTGATTGCCGAAGCCCGCGTAGCGACCGCCTTGGGACGGCGGTAAGTGATCGGGCCGCGACGCATTTTCGGCCTGAACACGCGAGAAGAACGACTTCTTCTGGCGAGAGATCTCCTCGGCCGATACCGACTGGTACGCTGCATATGGAGGAAGACAACGAACGTATGAAACGATGGAAGATTCACGGCGCGACCCAGACAAACAGAGCAAACGATCGCGAGAGAGAGAGAGAGAGATAGGGTGTTATCAATCAATCAATCAGGTTTATTGACGTGCCCAACAAGTTGGCAATCTGTCACCTTTCATTCAAAATATACATAATATACGAGTGTTTGTACCGATCAAAAGTACAGTGTACGCGATAAAGCAATAAAGTTGAGTAGAAGTAACACAACAGAAGCTTACGAGTGTATGCACAAATCAGAAGTGTATACGCGATAAAGCAACAAACTTGAGTATAATTAACACAATACAAGTTTAAAACTTTATAACCAATCTAATACAAGTTTAATACCTATAGAGTAAAATACATGTAAACGCTAACTTAAATCTTAAGTTAGCGTTTCGTGAAGACAGACGTAAAGCATTGAGATAAGAAACAATTATCGCATGCTCGTATGTCATCGTTCTACCGACACACCGTTCTGGAAAAAGCTTGGCCGCTCTCTTTGCGTTGTGTGCTCTGGACTGATGATACCCGTACGCAGCATGATATGATTTATGATGGACATATAGGACAGAATAGGCTTTCGCATCGGCTAGCGATGATTTTTCGAACGACTTTGTCAACATGTCAACGTCACATGTCTTTTTATAGGATTGCCGCCCTGCATTTATGATCCACCGAATCGGTCGAGATCTAACCTCCTCCGTTGGAGCTCCAGTCCCTGCCAGCAGACGCTTCATCCGCACTTGCTCTGCTGCCGCCGGAACTGCTACTGCTCGTGCTGCTGTTGCTGTTGCTGCTGATTCCTGTCGAAGCTGGCCGAGACTTCCGAGGAATGGCATAGCTTTGGTAGTTCTTAGCGGGAGATGTGTCCAAGCTCCAGACGTCTCCCCGAGCTTCTGTTGCCACCTTATCGCGTAGGAGAGCAGCCGCCCTTGTGTTGTACCTGTGCAGCGGCAGAAAAAAAAGAGTGTTTAAGAGTGGAATACGCTCTAATAGAGGATTTCCATTTGACTGTTGCTGCTCGATTAGCTTTTGTGTACCGTCTCTAGACGCTGCCTACATATATATATATATATTTATATATATATTTAGGCGAGCACTGCCGAGTGTGCAAACGTATTGTAATTGATTAATAAATCATCACAATATTTTCTATATATATATATATATAGAATCCGGCAAGTTTCGAAAAAGCCAAGATGGCAACGGAGGCTAAACTGAGCGCTGCGGTAGCTAAGCATATCGTTAGTGATATCAGATGCCAAATTTCAAACTATTCCGTATACGGAGAATACTGTGGAAAATGGCAAACTATAAAGAGTATAGACAACTGCGTTCAGTTCATAGGAACGTGGTGCATTTCGTTATGTTACATACGTTCCAACACGATTTAGAAGCAAAGAAACAAAGAGGTTCAAGCGACCACTAGGAGCCCCATGCAGGTGTATGGGGCTCCTAGTGGTCGCATATGCACAGCGACAGTGTACCGTTGTGCAGTAATTAAGAGCATATGCACCACTAGTGGAGACATCAGATTATTGGATGAACATTCGCTATGTAGGATTCTACGTAACCGCCGTGGACGCATAAATGAATGCTCGTTGAATGTCAGACACAAACCGAAGACCAACATAGTATCGCTTTCCTGAATATTTTAAAGGACTTTCGGCGATGGGCACTATCGTATGCGACTCAGTGCCTATTCGAACGTGTTTGCCCCCTCTCACGGGAATCAAGGTAGTGCAGTCAGCTCCCTATTCACCTAACTCCACGCAACCTCTTTCCCTTTTCTACAGTATAGAAAAATCGCGCCGAAAAATCATTGCAACATACGAGAAAGTCCTAAACGCAAAAAAGCGCTTTGTAAGTCTATTTCGATGTATGGATCACACGAATCGATGTCGGTAAAAATGGCGTGGAAGTATAGTAATATAGCCCAAAATTGGCTCTCCGCGCGACCACGTACCCGCGTGAAATGCAAAATGATTGCATTACCTCATACACCTGGTTCAAATAGAAAAATCTATCACAAATGTGTATTCCTTTTTGTCTCTGCCAAAGTTTAAATATCCTATCTACATTGTGTAATTTAGTGTGAGAATTATCAAAGCGCTCAACTAAATAACTACGTAGCGCATGTCGTTTAAAATAAAGACCTAATCTGTCACAAAGATAGAACAGGGCGAGCTCCCTCCACCAGCTTACCGTAAATCTGCAAAGGTCACGGTTGTTCGTATACACACATAAACACATATATATATATATTTATATCGTTTCGCCTTGTGTAACGCAGCGGTCAACTAACAGCTGTCTAAACTATTCAGGCGGGGAAGTCACGACTGCGCAACAATTAGCGAATTCCTTACATGTTAGAGACTGCGAGACAGGATTGTAGTCTGCTTCGTCGCTAGTTTTCCACAGAAAAATCTATGCCTCCGCCAGGCAATACCGCCGTCGTTGCTATTGATTGATGCGAGATAGCCTTTTTTAACGTAAATTTTAGTTTCGTATCTGAACGGTACGACTTTCAGTGCCATCTACTGTAGGTTATCACTGTATACATATAATTAATTTGGAATTATTACAATTTGTATATACTACTAACCTCTCTCGTAGATCCATATCCCAGCTCCAATCATCTTGCTCTTCAAGGAAGGACTTCGCTTTGTCATTTCCTCCAACCTGCATCTTCTCGAGTTCCTGATCTTTCCACTTGTCCATTGTGATCGAGCGTACGAAACTCAAGTGGACGCCTAGACCTCTGAAAAGCAAGACCTTTCCATCAAAAGTCGTCTCTATGATGCACGTAGTAAATGTGTAACATACATGCCTAACCTAATGTATATTTATATGCGTATAAATATATATATATATATATATATATATATATATATATATATATATATATATATGTGCCACCCGGTGCTACATAAGCACATATCTGCATAGAAGCGATATTTCTCAAGATTTACAGATGTGCGTAATTGCTGGTATATATATATATATATATATATATATAAAGATCTTCTTAAAAGTTAAAGATATGCAATATTAACATATACATTTCGAGTAATAACTTTTTAAATGAATATGCTAACATAAAAACCTGAATGTATAACCTCATCCGACAAATTCTATCTGGCCAACTTTTGATAAGTTTTATTAGAGCTCACGCAATCGCTAAGGAGGTTTCTCAAAAATAGGGGATACAGCTGGCTTTGGCAAATGCCTCCACGAAAAGGTAAAATAAAAAAGCCCCCTTCCACGAGTTTTACGCAGTCGATTTGGTTGTTATGGGAAAATGTAGACAACGCCTCCAATTGAACGATAGTCCTGCGAAAATAAGCCGAACATCAGTGTCTCAAAAACAAAGTGATGCGGTTTAGCAATAGGGAAGCTTACGCCCAAACTGACTACAATATAAGGATAAGTGGGTACGCTTCAGTATTTGTCAACAACTTCAGACACTTGGGAGTAACACGGACGCCCAGGTTGTGTCTTATTAGGCATACTGAAGAAAAAAAAGCGAAGGCAGTTTCTTTAAGGATAGCTTTAGGATAGACTTTAATTCGAGTAGTTAAGCTCAAACTACTTTGCGGAGTAACGTAGTGCCTTAGACCCGCATCCGCCAGGCTAACGTTGGACAATCTCTCAAGTATTGCGACAGGATTGAAACTATATCTCTTAACAGAGCAATTACGTTGTCAACAACCGCATCATCTATGTTGCTGCTGTACATTTGCCGCGACTCACTTGCAGCATTCAAACAACACAGAGAAAGGAGAAACTGGAAGTTTTTGATTAAACATTTTACAGAGAGATTGGCGCTTGCTAAGCAGCAGTTGGGAAGAAAGCCTGCAAAAAGCAGAGCAGTGATCTGCAAAATAACCTGGTACGGGTACCGCCAGTATTAAGGGAAAATGTTTTAAAATCAATGAAATGTATGGATCGGAACACCAGTTCGTTAACAGCAGCTGTAATGTACATGCTTGAACGGCACAACACAATTATTGATTATTTTGTGGATCAAAAAATGTATATATATACATAAAATTGATATGTATGTATTACGTCTGCCTCGGACCTAGTGTGCTCTTTGCGAGCTATATAAACGCTGTGTACCTTATACGAGAGATGCATAAACAAAAAAATATTGCACGATGCTAGCAACAGAAACGTATGAATTGCCGTTCCGTCATTAATATATATATATATATATATATATATATATCACAACTGGTCCGCATGAGTTGAGGGTGGTGAAGGTCGCGTTGCCACTGGAATACTAACATCGACTACATGATTTTCCTAAATATGAGAGCATGATATTATATATATATATATATATATATATATATATATATATATATATATATAAGATTATATATATGTATATATATATATATATATATATATATATATATATATATTAGATTATATATTGCAGCAATAAATATGAGAGCATGATATTATATATATATATATATATATATATATATATATTAGATTATATATATGCAGCAATATGAGGGGACCTACCTGTGCTGGCCCGAGCACTCGAGACAAATCCACACGCCGTAAGAGACCGAGGCCCATTGCGGATTGTGAGCGCCGCACTCGAAGCATTTGTTGTTACCGTTCTGTGGCTGGAGCTTCATCAGGCAGCGACGTGTGCGCGGAGAAGCCATGGTTGCTCCGCCAGCAACTGCTCAGGATAGCACCAACAAGAGCGAAATCAGCAAAATAGCTAGCCATGCCAGCGGCACCGACAACACAATATGCCTTAAGCCAAGATAACAATCGAATGTGCTGTCTCAACGCTGCAGCTTAGTAAATTTTTCAAAACGCAATTTCGCAACAAACAGGACTTACATATTTGCCTATTTGCCTTTAGACGGTCAAGGTATACAATAGATATATCTAAGGTATACAAGATATATCTGTGTCTGGTAGTCGTTTTATTAGTAATACTAGTCTTATTGTTTAGAATGCCAACACATATCAACTTATCATTAAAGTTCGTAACACCGTCGTAATGCACGTTAATAAGAAATGCACGAAAAAAACGACACACTGTCGCTGTATTTTTTTGTTTTGTGTTGGCATTATCTCGACTGTATCTTAAGTGGGTACGTTGCACATCGGAAATAATCACGAAATAACACTTTACCCAAAGCAGATGCGTCTATCTGCACGAGCAGTTCGGGAGTAATGATACTATGTGGTTATTGAAATTGAAGTTCATGCATGTGGTCCTTGACTCGTTTCAGTCACCACAATATATATATATATATATATATACACGTACGCACATATGGATTCCATTACGACGCGACATGTAAAAGGTTGCTCAAACCATCTGTAGAGATGTTTGCGTTTACGGAGGACTGTCAGCTGCAGACGGCGCAAACACATTGACTACTGTGACATCGTGTAGCCCAGAAACCACTTATAAAACAAGGCCTTCGTGTTTGCAGAGCGTTTAGAAAAGTTCACCAGGAGCACGTCAAAACTGAACACGATTACCTCGACATAGTATTAGTTGCGTCTCATTTGGGTATCCCCCGTGCTTGTATAGATATAGATTATCTGTATGTATAGTGAGATCTTTTTTTTTTTTTTTTTTAAGATTTCCCGTAAGGCAATTGCCCGTGTACGGATTTTTCATATCATGCTAAGTTTACTCCACTCCGGCATTTACCTTGTCTAAATTGGAAATCATGCAAACCAATTTAAGAGTGGCGGGTCTGGGTCTCGAACCCAGTCCTCCCGAATGCAAGGCAAAGGCTTTGCCACTAAGCCACCTTGCTCGGTCTAGGCCTGAGATCTATACATATAACGAAAAAAACACGAGGGTTTAGGAAATGTTTTGTAATGTAAATTATTTTAATACATATGTAATACCATTTATGTAAACCTGTATAGAGATAGATCACGTGGAGACCTCTTTGTTCACTACAAGCTGTATACGGGACGTTAAATTTTTTAAGCACTCTTTCATACATAAGTTAGAATCAATTAGATTAATGCACGATTCAATGTTACGCTGCTTCCATTTAGTTCGTGGTGGTCGTAGGGTTAATAGCGTATACTCTAGACTTCCAAAAAGTCCGCCGGAAAAAGCTAGCTGCGTTAAATCCCAATATATTGAAAACCTAAAAATGTACTCATTACGCGAGATTACCCGTCCGACACTTTATCCACAAAAACTCGATTGTCTCGGCGGCTGTGTGGCTTCATCTTATCGGAACCAAAGTTCACTCGCATAGATTCCGCTTAAATTCGGCCAAAGAGCATTAAGGATAATGCTGCGATAGCGCTCGCTATTCATTGTACATTTAAAAAATATGGTCTAATGATTCCCTTGGATCAGAGGCCACACCCGACTGTGTCATACGTGACACATGCGACGGCTATTCGTGAATCAAGTGAGACTTCCCGGTTATCCCGATGCGATAGTTCTATTTATTCACACTTCCCTTCAGATAGAGTTGGGCTTCGTCGGAAAACATTATTTTCTTCACAAAATCGGCATCACGCTGCATCATCTCGGAAGCCCAATTGGAGAAGAATAGAAACTCTGCGTCAGCTGGATATTATATGGATTCGTTGGATAGATCCGACCTCAAAATAAAGCAGGTTGGGGTGCGCGAAAGGCCCAGTGATTTCCGGTAACTGTTCTACGCTGTCGGCCAACGGCAGTTATTCGTTAAGGATTATATGAAGATGTAGCTGTCACTCTGTGAAAACGTCTCTAGCTGTTTACAATCGTCGATCTTATTATTTGCTCTCTTTTGGTATTCTGCTCATCTAAGCTCAGGCCTTATATCAGCGTTTACAGCGTAAGGCAAAGCGTATATATATATATATATATAACGTAACGGTGCACACGTTCGCAGAGACCCAAATGTCATGTTCCGACCACGAATGACTGATTACATTGACTAAATGAATTATTAAAAAACAAAAAAACAAAATATATATATATATATATATATATATATATATATATATATAGGTGAATAATGGTATGGAAGTAATGTGGAATGGAAGTAAGTAGTAAGCCAATAAACGCCCGGCCACATAGTGACACGTAATCACAGGATACGTTTGACACAAGAGCACCGTAAGCATGAATGAGGTGATCGGCTCGTCAGTTTCAATGCATGTGTTGCTGGCTGTACATCTGTAGATTTAAACCAGCAAACGACCGAATTGCCGAATTGTCGCATTGTTGGCGTCGTCAACGTTGTCGCTATGGTGTAATCCTGTCACCGCGATTAGAACCGGTCCGACAACTCGCGCCAATAGCGGGATTGCAAACCGTTAACCGCCTTCGTCGGAGTCGATACGACGGAGGAACACGTCAGCCGGCAAGCCATAGCGCTCAATTCACTTTGGATGTACAGGATACAGAAGAAGTAGAAGAGCGAGGAGGACAGATTCAGCCGAAGAATAAAACTTCTGCCGTTCATCTTACGACAGTCGTCGAAATTTGCAATTCGTTAGTGGTTGCTACTTCGTAACAACGGCAACAGTAGCGGTATGTTACACGGACACACACACACGTAAAATAAACACCTTTTTCGACAACAGATCGATTATTTTGTTTTGATTATTTCTTCTCTCACGTTCTACTGCACTTTTTCCTAGTACCTCACTCACGGCGCTAACTACCACATAGCAGAGGTAACGTCAGAGAAACAACAAGAAGAAAGGCACCAGCCAGGGCCGACTGACCCAAAAGACAATGTATGTATATATATATATATATATATATATAAATATATATATATATATATATATATATATATATATATATATATATATATATATTTATATATGTATATATATATATATATATATATATATATTTATATATATATATATATATTTATATATATTAAATGTGCGTCTCTTCACATCTTCAAGCACTTCAGCGCACTGCTGTTGCATTATTTATGGAATTCTTGCAACTATTATTGAACTTACAACAGGATCTCTCTTGTTCTCCGTCTCTTTATCGAGTGGCCACTTGGCCCGACTTCAAAAAGGCCACAGCAACAACGGCAACAGCTGTTAGCTGTTAATGCGAAAAAGGGCCGCTTCTCGCCGCTCTCGGCTCCGTAGCTCTCCTCTTATGCTCTCGATACAACAACGACACCGACAACACCAATGCCGACAATACCGACGACGCGTACCAACGCCAATCAAAGACAGCGAGATCTAAGAAAAATCACCGGCTGCTTCTCGGGCGCGATGCGGCAGGCAGCCGGGCGGGCCAGCTGAACGAAGAGAAACAAGCATACGGAACGATGATGGTGTCAACGTGGCGCCTGTCCGCAACGATCGTCAGCCTCGCTTGCATTGTTTTCCATCATAGCATCATTGTTGCTCTCGTCGAGAACCACACGGTAGCAATAAAACCGACAACAGCAGCAGCAGCAGCAACACCAACTAAAAACAACAGCAGCAGCAGCAACAACAACAAACAACAATCATAACAACAGACATCACGACGACCGACGACCACGACAACAATTGCCAATACAGCAACAATAACCACAACAACAACAACAACAACAACAACAACAACAATAACTACTACCACAGCTACAACGATGGCAGCTACAACAATAAAGACTACACTAAAAACAACAGCGGTGACAGCAACAACAAAAACAACAACATGATGCAACGCCGTATCAACACTGTCATCAAACAACAACGGCTTCATAAGCTGGAAGAGAGCACCGGAAAAACCCCGCTGTTGTCGTCGTCGTTGTTGATGGTGCTGATGATGATGTAGCATACCGAAAGAAGCATCACATCTTGTACCTTTCTTTATTCGTTGTTTACTCGAGCTGGCTTTCGATTTTGCAGTTTTCTGTCCGTCTGTCTAAACAGGCAAATGACTGAATGTCAATATATCTCTCTGTCGCTCTCTCGCTCTCCCTGTCTCGGTCAGATGTCTTCCGTCGTCTGTCGGACGTCGTGTAAGGCAGAAGCTGTAGTAGTCGAACGCAAAGGTGACGAACCCCACGAACCCCACGAACAATAGCACACCTAGAGCAGTTAGCACGGTTCTGACAGTGGCAGCAGCAGTAGTAGTAGTTGCGGTATAGAGTCCAGCCCGGTGGCGTGGTGGATTAAGTCTGCGCCTCAAGACCGAAGGAGACACTAGATAGGTGCGCGGGTTCGAGCCCCACCGTTGCCCCACATTTGTATTTATGGAGGTCCGTCTATGAAGCAATGCGAAAAGCAGTCCCATGGACGTTAAATCTTGACTGAGAGTCAGCCCCGAAAGAATTTAGTAGTGGTATAGAGGGTGGAGCGGTCCTCGTTCGATTCCTAGCTGCTGTTAACTACTCTCACTACCACAGAAAAAAACCACCTACCTACCTCTCTTTTGGTAGAGTAGGATGAATGTCCCTTCGATATGTACTGTATATAGGTCGGTGCTCATCGAAGTCGAACCATCGTTTAGATGCTAATAATGAACCCCAGACCAATAGACAGAGAGCAGCTACAACGACAACGACAGAAGCAACAACAACGACAACGACAGAAGCAACAACAACAACAACATCAACAACAACAATAATGAGGACGTTGACGACGATGATGATGATGAGGATGATCCCATAACGACAGCGATGGCCATCATCGACACGACGTACACCGGCTTCACTAACGCATCATCATTACAACAGTCCATCACTTGAGTGATTAACTAACTGACTGTCTGTAACTCCATAACCGTCACCCCCCCCCCTCCTCCCCCCGCCCCGTCAATAAAGTCATCCGCATAGCCAACGCTGCCACAACCAACCGCGGCAGACTCCGGCAGTTTCTAGCTGCAGATCGCTAACCTTTGCTTGTTGTTGTTGTTGTTGTTGTTCCTTCTCCTGCTTCTTCTTATTGTCCTGCTCTTGCTTGTTGCACCAAGATCTCTTCGAGTTCTTTTCGACTGCAGTAGCCGCGATTGCGATGTTTTGTATGTGGAGATTTTAGTTTCGTAGGAGAACTAGGAGACCGTTGCACAGGCACGTAGCGCTCCGGGTACGTCTGCACCTATACGCAGCGAGTCCTGAAGACGTCGTCGCTGGCAAGCAGGAACGTTACGTTTACGCGCTGGAACTGGAGAACTTGCAACGTTTTTACGCGCTGGAACTGGAGCAAAACTTGGAACGTTTTTTACGCGCTGAACTGGAGACGTTCCGACGCGCAGAACTCACTCGGGACGTTCCGACATGCAGAACTCACTCGGGACGCTTCGACACCGCGCCGAACTGGACACGTTCCGACATGCGGGAGAACTGGAGACGTTTTTACGCACAGAACTAGAACTCGTTTAATTTATTACGAGATGCGGAACTACGCCGCACGTTCCTGCAGTCTGCTCCCGTGTTCCCGACGCAGCAGAGAGAGAGAGAGAGAGTTGGACCGACCATACACTTTCACACGCAAAAAAAGTCCGCCGAAGGAATTCCCTTTTCAGTCACACACACACACACAGCAAAGTAGGGCCCGAGTGTAGAGGCAGAGGAGCTGAGCAGATCCACACAGCAACAGAAACCCGAGTGGGCTGAGTCAGTCAGCTGTGTGGGCAGCTTAGCAGCCAAACCAGCAGTATTTCACTACTAGAAAAAAAACCTCTGGTCTGATCATCTCGTATCTGACTGAGTATTTTCGAGCGACGTTGTACCTAAACGTAAACGACGGGATAAATGGTTGCGGTGGTGGTGTCTGTTGCTGCTCCTGCTGCTGCCGCAGCTGTTGTTAGCTGTTACAAGCTGCAGGACAGAGGTACTTGGATGCTGCAGGACAGAGAGACTTGGATGCTGATCGAACACTGCTTCGCTAGCTGAGAGAACTTGTTAGATAGAAGCGCAAAGCTAAGTCGCTGGTCGTGATAGTGATAGTAGCGGCACTGATAACGAACATGTCGACTTCGACGTCGACAGCGACAACGATGACGAGACTACAGGACCCGACAGATAAACACGCCGAACCTACCTATGTCGCAGGCGGGCAGGCGAAGCCGCAAAGACGATACGCGGCAGGACAGACAAACAGACCGCAGAGTCGGTGGTCGCCGATCTTGTGCGCTTGCAACATCTGCTACACCAGCTTCCGCTACGGTTCCGCTACGATTGGTGCGGCCTATTCAGCGGCCATCCTACCTACTCCTCCATAGGCCAGCCAGCACGGCCCTCCACAGGCCAGCACAACTCTATGAGGAGCACTGTAAACGCTTCCACGGGCCAACCTAGCAGGGAGGGAGAACAATTCGAACGGTCAGTCAAACTTGCGGCTGGTGGTGGTGGTGGAGGTGGTGGTGGTGGAGGTGGTGGTGGTTGGCAGCCGCAGCGGATGGCCGCATTGCCAATTCCTCTCGTCTGTTAGTCAGTCGGTCAGTCCAACTTCTCTCGTCAGTCCAACTTCTCTCCTCAGTCCAACTTCTCTCCTCTGTCCAACATCTCTCCTCTGTCCAACTTCTCTCCTCTGACCAACTTCTCTCGCCAGTCCAACTTCTCTCGGCAGTCCAACACCTCTGGTTAGTGCAACTCGGCTGGTTTGTTAGCCAGCTCCGTTAGCCTGTCCAACTTCTGTCGTTGGTCAGTCCAACTCCTCTCGTCTACTATCCAACTCGTCTGGTTTATCGAACTCGTCTCGTCTGTCCAACTCGTCTGGTGCATCGAACTCCTCTGGTCTATCCAACTCAGCCGCTGTCGTTGGTCGGTCTGCTAAGCAAACGTCGAATAGACGGACACGCTGACGGCCAGACGTCAGACAGTCAAACCAACAATGCCAACCATGCAAGCGCGCCACTGCAGATAAACAGACAGTCGTAGGTAGTAAGTAGTACAGCAGCGGTTCTAGGAATAGCTGCTGCAAACTCGTATGCAACCTATTCATCCGGCATTTGTGTGCATAGCTATGTAAAAATTATTGCACACATATGTACGCATGTATGTTTATATATATATATATATATATATATATATATATATATATATATATATATATATATATATATATATATATATTAGCGATTTCTCTAATCTAAGTGGACGGAAAGGAGTTGTATATATATATATTAAATGTTGTAGTCCTCCGTCATTCTTTCGGTATTTTTTGAAACAAAACAAGTATGTTGATTCTCAAATGTAGGCTAGTCTTCATCGTTCAATCGCTTGTTCTGATATACATATATATATATATATAAAATGTCCGACAAGTCACCATTAGTATAGCATAGATTAGTAATTTAACTTTAATATTTAAAAAAAATATTCCCTTAACCATTTGCTTGGAAAAATGCCTATTTTAATTAAATTTACATTGTCAATACAGGATAACCTGGGCTGGCTACATATATATATATATATATATATATATATATATATATATATATATATTTATATATATGTACTTTTTTACTAACGCTAAATATTTTCTGGAATATATACAGGTAGTTCAATAAGTTCTTAGAATGAAAACCAAGAATTTTCCAAATCATGTTTTTAAATTTATCTTATTCGATATACTCCCCGAGATGCTCAATACACTTTTCCCACCAAGATTTCAGAGCTTTTGTACCTCTTAAGTAGAATTCCGCGTCTTTAGACTGAAAATAGGCATTGACAGCAGCCTTAACCTCTTCATTGCTGGAAAAACGCTTTCCACCGAGACTATTCTTCAAATGTCCGAAGAGGAAATAATCAGAGGGGGCCAGGTCTGGAGAATAGGAAGGTTGTTCAATAAGTTCGAACCTCAGTTGGGCCAGTTTTGCCGATGCTTGCCGGGACTTGTGTGCAGGAGCATTGTCCTGGTGAAACAGGACAACCTTCTTCTGCAAAGCGGGCCGTTTCACGATGAGTTCTTGCTAAAGGCAGTCTAACAGTCTTGCCTAATATTCTCCTGTGATCGTTTTACCGCTCTCAAGGTAGTCGACCAGCATTATTCTACGTAGGTCTTAAAAAACTGTAGCCATCACCTTTTCGGTCAATGCCGTTGTCCGCACCCTCTTCGGAGGTCCTTCATCAGGTGCACACCATTGGCAAGATGCTTCTTGGGTCTCGGGAGTGTAGTGATGGACCCAGCTTTCATCGACGGTCATGAATCTGCGCCAAAAATCGGACGGATTGTTCGACATCTTGGCCAAATTTCGCTGTGAAGCGAAAACAGGCGCGTTTTTTTGGCCTTGGTTGAGCAAATGCGGCAGCCATTTTTCTCTGAGCTCTTTCATCTTCAAGTTTTCGTGCAGGATGAAATGCACACTACCCAAACTGATCCCCAAGGCCTCCGCTATCTCCCTAATGTTCACTCGCTTATCTGCGGCAACGATTTTCCGCATCTTTTCTACGTTTTCCTAATCAGTTGCCGTTTTTGGGCGTTTTGAACGTAGTTCATCCCGGTGCTCCTGCGACCTCTTTTTAACTCATTAATCCAGTTGGAAACAGTGGCAAAACATGGCGCAGAGTCACCGTACACCTTGTCTAACTCAGTTTTCACTTGGGTCGCATTCCAACCTTTGAAATAAAATGCTTGATAACCACTCGAAACTCTTTTTCTCCATTTTTCAAAATCACGCCAATACGTTGCACGGGAAAAGCGATCAAACGAAATCGCAACAGCCAATCACCATAATATTTTGACTGCTGGCAGTCGAAAAGTCGAATTCTAAAAAGCTTATTCTAAGAACTTATTGAACTACCTGTATATAAGGCCTGTGGCACGGACTAAATTATTTAGGAGAGAGAATTAAACTTATAAAAGCAGTTATTCTGGCCTTTTTTCTTCTACATAGTTGTGCAAAATCTACGTTTGTGGGAGAACCATCGACTTTGTATGACTTTCCTTAATCTGGCTATTCGCTTTTCGCTACGCAAGCTAGCGAACTGTCTTCCATGTGCAGAATTTTCCGCCGAACACGCCGGTATGATCGGTTTCTTCATTTGACTGGTTCTCCCGCAAACGTAGTTTCTGCACAACTATGTAGGAGAAAAAAGGCAAATTAACTGCTTTTATAAATTTAATTCTCTCTCTTAAACAAGACGTTTCCGCCTTCTCCTTCCATTGAGAAAAATATGTTTATTACTGAGTTCTATTAAACCTTAAAATAAGTACATATATATATATATATATATATATATATATATATATATATATATATATATATATATAGAGGCAACTGGCGATGTCGAACTATATATATGAACTTTTTTAACGCTCTGACAACCACACTTTAGACGCTCGTACTTTATATACGACTACTCAAATATATATAGGCGACTAGGGGCTAAATCACCTATATATGTACATATATCAATTTGCATCAACTGTCACGAGGCCAGTTGATGCAAATATATATACGAATGTCTACCCTATGCATGCATGTATATAGGCGACTTGACCCCTAGTCGTATATATATATATAGAAAATATTGTGATGATTTATTAATCATTTACAATACGTTTGCACACTCGCCAGTGCTCGCCTTAATAAAAATGGTGGTAAAAAGGTGTCACGTGGGGTTAAGAGTCAGCTGTCCGTGTCCTTGCTTGATGGTAGGCCCCGCTCTTATGGACCCGGTGCGAGCGGTATATCCTCAAGGTTCCTTGCAACGTTAAAACGGTAAGATCCATAAGATTCCTCTTCGTGACGCCGAGCCCCAAGAGCGTCCTCGCAGATTCGGAGTCCCATACACCACTCATAGAGATAGTGATGGATCCGAATCTGCGAGGTTTTTGCGGGTCGGGGAGCGCCGCTCTTAGGAACTCGACGTCATATTTGGTGATCAGGTCCTGCCGCGTTTTTGCCAGGTCCCGGTTCGGGCCGCAAACCTCGGCATCTCAATGGAGATTCCCAAGCGCTCGCAAAGAAGTCTTGTTTTCGCAAGGTTTTTTTTTAAGTGCTCGGTGGTTAGCCTCCATTGGACCTCAAGGTGCGTGGAGTGTTGTGGTGCTGTCAGGCGGGAGAGGCGGAGTCTGGGGATGAATGTTTGGAGGCAGGGGATGTCCAGACCGCCGTGTGCTGTATGCGTGTACAGGTAGGCGTTCGGCACCGAGTTTTCAAGCTTAAGCCATTTCGACTTAACAACCTTTCTGATCTCTTTATCTAGGTCGCTAAGGAGTGCGTAAGATGGTCTAGGACCGGAGACCAGTTTATATAGGAAGCGGGTAATAATGAGAAAGTCTGTTCAAAAATCGAGTCTTTGGTGTGGTTTAAGGGGAGCTATCGGAGTCTGATTGAGTAAAATTTAAGGATATTATTCTGGTGAGTCAACTCTGGGCCATTGCTGTCGAAGTCAACTCCAAGATATCTCCATCGATCGCTCATACCTTACTGGCAATTGCCCGATCTACGGTATTAATAAAACCTTTACATTCCTTCCTATTAAATAGGTGGGAGAATAGTAAGCTTTAGTATTAATTTCAATGCCTCGGATTTCAAAAGGGGTCCGCATATTTGAGGAGCCGTTAGAGAGTAGATTCGGGAGTCTAGGAGATGAGATCATCCGCAAGGCTAAGCCCATAGGCGGAAGTCATCAGTAGTTGTTACCCGATATTATTTTAGTCTAATTTGAAATAATGTCGTTGAGACAAGATTAAATAAAGGGGGGCAGAGGATCTCCCTGCCTAACACCCCCTAGTTGGCCGAAATGTGCGACATTCTTGTCCAAATTCTATGAGAGATTTAGATGAGAGGTACAAGCGTTCGATATAATGCATGAATACCTCCGGGTATCCGCGAGTCCGGAGTGACCACAGGACGGAGTCATGACTCACTATGTCGAACGCCTTACGGAGGTCGATTGAGGCGAGTCTGAGCTCACGTCCTGCAGACTTGGCATCGTTAAGGATACCATCCAGAACCGCAAGATTCTCGAAGGTACTATTATAGGGGAGAAACGCTCGCTGGATTGGGAGAAGCTTGATAGAGTTCTGGAGGCTCTAGAGAGAATTTTGTTAAGCGTTCGTTGTAAGTATGAACTAATAGATAGGAGTCGCAGATCGCTTGGGGATGTGGCATTGTTAATTTTAGGGATGAACGCTAAGCGAGCAGTTTCATGGGCTGAGGCAATATCGCTAATTAATAGTATGTTAAGAATACAACAGACTACTTCTAACGGAAGTTTACGGAGGGACGAAAGACAAATCCCGTCCAAGCCTAGTGCTTTAGAAGGTCCGCGGAGAGCTACGTGGGTTTCTTTTAGGGAGATAGGGAGGGACACCTCGAAGAGATCAGAGTTGGGAGTGTATACGGGGCAAGGGAGTGAGTGGTTCAGGGGGTGGTTGTGTCATCGTGTTGGCCCAGTGTTTTACAACTTCGGTGGCCTGCATGTTGTGTATGGTGTGTTTGCCGTCCAGCACCCCATGAGCGCATTTGGATCGGTTTTGACTAAAAAGTTTTTGAGTGGTTGCGTAGTCTTGACGTCGCTGTTAACTTTTAGATACTCGCGCTTCAGTGGAAGGAGTTTCTCTAAAGACATGACGTCGAACAGTGTGTGTAAAATGTTTGTTCAGAAAGTCGTTTAAGGCGATAGTGTGGTCCTCACCTGAGCAAATTATATTTGACAGATGAGTAAGGTCTGTTGAAATTATGTTGCGTTTGGGAAATGTGCTTGTGAGGGCTTGTATTTTGGATATAATAATATATTTTTGGGATGGATTATAGGGGCCATCTGATTCAGAGTATCGAGGCCGACTAGGCCCAGGAAGCTCAGATCCGTCAGGGTTGGAATCCAGGTGAGACCTCTTTTTACGGATGTCCTCTACCAGATCCTTATGCGCCTGAGAATTACGTTGGCTTCTAATCGCCCCAGATGTGCGAGAGTTAAAATTAATAGCTAAAATGTGGTCAATTTCTCTAGGTGTTTCGTTATTATTATCTAATATAAAATCTGCTTCTAATGTTGCTAAAAGTTCACGGTCTTGTGGGTTCCATCTGGCCTTCTTAGAGGGGGGGGGGGCTAAAATGTTCTCAATATATTCGTCCGGATGGGCACGACGACGGTGTAAATTAAGACCTGATTTAGAAATAAAAGCCTTTAAGCAAGTACCAGATGGACATTTACAATTTGGTTGGGAGACGCGTGAAGTACTAGGGGGGTTAAAACTATTATTAGAAGCAGCAGTGTCATTTTGTGAGGAACTTAAAATCAAATTATTAGTCTGTGATCGGTTAGGAGTTGGGGAGGTGGCACGAACTTCTCGTTGATTGTGAGTCAATTTAATGTGGCTTGCGAGGCCCGCGCCAGATTTGCATACTCGCCCGCAAGTCTGGCAGCTGAGTCTTCCGGCGGTGTTGTTGCCGTCACGTGATGTTATCGTTGTCTTGGTTCACAGCGAAGGTAAGATTTCTTTTAAAGTTTTGTACGTGAACGATGGCGCGATTTTACGCAGATGTTGTTGTTAAAATCGCTAAAATGGAGCGGTCTTTAGACCATTATTCTGTTTGTCTCTACCCAGGGAGCACTATGTCATATCTCGTCACGTACTGTATTTATGCAAAATAGCGTCGAAAGTAGAAGTTAAAAATTGCACATTAATATGTACAATAGTAGTGTCGGTTTAAGATATATATTTGTGGTAGTTAGATGGAAGACTATAATAACGGTTTTTCATATATATATATTTATTTATTCTTAATTATGTTAGCACTGTGGAGTGGACAATTGTCTCCGCGCGAACGTGTGATCACGGGTTCTCTAACCCAGGGTTAGCCCAGTTCAACAATGTGCCCCGAACAGACGCTGCGTTTCCTCGTTGAATGTCGAGCGACAGCCTCTGACGCAAGAAGTCGGATGCCCTGGAGTCTCCTGTCGAAAGATTAAGACTTTTACCGACCCGCTGAATCAGCTTGAGCGTAAGGGGGCCTGCAGCTCCCATAGTCTCGAACGCCAACGGACAAAATTCGTGCGGATAATCGACGCTTGAGTATTTTCTGCATTTATTAGCCTCAGCTAACCTGGAGGCATGACCTGCTCGGTCCACACCTGCACCGACCATCGAAGGGGCTAATGAGTCGGTTACAGTTGCGTCCCAAACAAGCATGCGGCCACGCTCAAAGGGCGTCAAAGTCAGACCGTCAGGTCTTTTTCCATCATCCCTCGAAAGACCCGGGGGCTCTAGAACGCACGGAAAGCCGGCGGACCTAAGTGCGCGGCTAAAGGTGTCATTTAAAGCGGAGTGACGCGCTCGTCGGCCTGCACTCAACGCGCATGACAGACCATGATGGGCCAAGGCGTCTACGAAATCACCACAACGACATCGGTGGGGCACGACTAGGTCAACACCAAGCCGCAGCCCTGCGCTTATACGCGTCGTCTCGTCGTCTTACAGAGTCCCAATTCGCGGGCAGGGTAGGGCCTGTAACCAAGCCCCAGCCCCTTGACTGCTAACAGCTCGAAGCCTGGCTCTATCAGCAACAGAAGGTGCTCTATTAATCAGGCCTGCTAGTCGCTTTTCATGTAAGGGGGCTGTCCAACTACCCTGGTTAGACCTATCCTCCGGAGGAGAATCAAATAGCAACGATAATTCTTCGGTCAGCTTTTGAAGTTCAACGTTATAGGCATCCCAACCATCACTGTCCAATAATGTTCTAACTCTGTCCGCCGCCTGAGTCAATGACGCCACGATGGCTGGTCCTGCCATCATGACCGCGTCCGGCACACCTAGACCGCCTAAAGAAACCGGGAGCATTACTTGTTCCCTTGCCGCATCAGTCAGCTTAAGATTTAAGATTGGAAGTAGTAGTAGTGGAAGACTATATATATATAAATATATGCATACAAATTGTCGTACGAGCGTCTAAAATGTGGTTGTCAGGATGTTAAAAATTTTAGGATTTTTTTTAATTCTCAGCGCTCAAGTATCTGTAGACCCCTAAAATGTATCTTTACTCTATTGTTAACGTGAATGTCGATGCGCCGACGTCGGTAAAATGCGGCTTAAATGTATATGTTTTTTTAATATTTATGTTTACACAGAAGCATACACTGTTGTGTTGCAGCAGCCGTATAGCAGTGTATCCCCGAATAGAAACGCTATGTATGTGACACTGGGGCTTTTACGATAGCACGAACGGCCCCAGTAGGACCTCAAACATTGAACGACTGAACTCAATAGGATCCTCCATTGGCGATCCATCTAAATAAGCCGGGATTGCAAAAATATGTATATATTTTCATTTAGATAAGGTTGTCCTTCACTTAGGTTGATTTGACGCAAATCTATATTAAGCCCGGACCCGGCGGCCGAACATGTGGCAGGTTTACTGTCGCACGGCCATATTAGCTTGCATGAACTCGCCTCTATCGTGGGGATGAGATCCATTCGATCACAACGGACGTTTGATGTCTAATCTCGTATCGTCTCATTCGGCACGGCACGAATCGAATACGTATGCAATTTTGCGCTGCGCTACGGCTCAGACAGGGAGTGTTTCATTTGTTTGCGTGCGCGCACGTGGGAGGTATGCGGCCCGCATTCCGAGGGCAGGAGAAGAAGAAGCTCTGTGCGTCCATTTTGCCCGTTCCCGACCTCGACCTGGGTTGCCGAGTTGCAGCCCAGCGCTGTGCCCAGTCATGCATGAGTCAGTCATGCGCAGTCCTTGTTTCTGGTCGTGCCTTCATTATTTAGAAGCCACCAGCCGAGACCGCGGAAACGGCCATCGACGTAAACGCGCGCATTATTGGTGCCCCGGGGGAGACCGGTGTGCAATCCGCCGCTGCTTTTTCACGGTCCGTATGACCCATATACTGACTGGGTCGGGATGTGCTCCGCACCTATCCTTCCGTGAGTTCCGTGAGGCCACTGCAATCCTAGGTTCAACGGATGCATAAATCATGCTTCAATTCACGGAGGCGGACGGAGCAGCTCCTGGTCGTTCAATATCGTCGTACATATGAAACGTTTTTATTCCACCAGGAGAAGGATTATTTGAGTGAATGCCGGGCGAAATGCAACAGCAATGACAACGCAGCGAGTGAGCATGAATGGCGTTCAAAAAGAAGGGGGATACGCATATATGTATATATATATATATAAATAATCTTTATTTTTTATTATGAAACCGCCTTCTCCAAACGGCACATGTGTTCAAATTTATTTATTTAGAAATAATTATTTTTGCAGAAAAGGCTCTCGTTCCTATATATATATATATATATATATATATATATATATATATATAATCATCTTTATATTATATTATGGAATTGTCTTCTCCAAACGGCACATGTGTCCAAATGTATTTATTTAGAAATAATTATTTTTGCAGAAAAGGCTATCACCCCTATATATATATATATATATATATAGTTACAGTCTTATTTGCTTATATGCAAGAGGCAACAGTTGTCTCCTTATGAACGTGTACACCGGATAAATCAAGTAAAAACGTCACATATCCTCCAGGTTCGGGCGTGTCCAGTCTAGCAGAGTTCCACACACAGAGGCGGCGTTACCCCGCTGAATGTCCAGCGATAGTCTCCTGTGCAGGTACTATATATAAATATATATACATCGCTCGACATCAGAGGATATATGTTAGAGGCCGCACACCAATCACTAACGTTTCTGCCTTCTACGAGGGACGTGCCCCAGGGTTGCCTGGATGTGTTTTTCTTGTTGTTATTATTACAGACCGAACAGTTGTCCGGCGACGCTATAGACGTAGTGATTACGCAGAATTTCATCCTATTACAGCTTATGACGCCCAGTTAGCTGATAGGCGTGCTGTTCTAAATTGATTTTACCTGCATACTATATAAACGAATTAGTGCTAACATGATATTACCGTTATAAACAACACATACGTGTAAACGGGCCCAGTGATCTTGATAAGTATTGCACAATACCTTCCCTGCCCATCTTTATTGTCTTGTTATATGAGCCGTGTCACAATGCTCTGTCTCTCACGGTATCAATGTTGTTATGGCTGCGAAGCCGTTTCTTAGAAGACAGATCCTTTTCTTTTGACGGAGGCCGTGCATGATTAGGGAAATTAGTTTCTTTGTGAAGGCTTGGCATCGAATAGCAGGCCGACAGGCTCCCATTATGCCGATGTGCTTTGGCCAAACGCACCTAGAAGGAACAGCACGCATCACATGGATAGATAGTCGGCTGCTTGGCGTGCTGCTTCAAGTGACGCTGCTAGATAAAGCTTTTAAATTGACTCTGGACCAAAGGAGCGCGAGTGCATCGACTACAGTTTCAATTTTGTCGCCGCTATAAGGAGCATGAATGCACGTGTCTCAGTACAAGGAAAACGTTAACTTCTTAATCAACTATATTATCATACAGATTTTTATCTTTATTTCGGCATTTATCTGTATTTCTACCACTGTATATATATATATATATATATATATATATATATATATATATATATATATATATATATATATATATATATATATAAATATGCATTTATAAGCGTGAAGAAAGTGTATTTGTTCATATATGTTATGAACTATGAAAGTACATATATGTTCATAGTTCCGACGTAGAACGAATACAAATAGAAAACGTCGCGCGTCGCGGCTACACTTAGGTGCACATTTCAGGCGGTA
Source organism: Dermanyssus gallinae (assembly GCA_003439945.1). Classification (NCBI taxonomy): domain Eukaryota; kingdom Metazoa; phylum Arthropoda; class Arachnida; order Mesostigmata; family Dermanyssidae; genus Dermanyssus; species Dermanyssus gallinae. The sequence goes on along the minus strand of QVRM01004942.1, from coordinate 237,125 downwards.
GTTGGGCAATCGCCGGATTTCGAACATTCGAAATTAAAATAAAGAACCTCAACAATGGTATTTCACGGCAGTCTGCTAAAAGTCGTTTCTTACAACCAGGAGAACTGCAAGCAACAGCCTGCAAGCCGTTGGGTCCCACCTCCTGCAGGAGCACGCTTTTTTACACTTTGTTGATGGCTTCGTAAACTATGCGGCGTACTGAGAATCCGGTAGGAGTTCATTATCCTCTGCAAAATCTCGAAGGCGCTGTTCTAAGATAGCCTCGAATGCCTTTGCCAGCGTGTTCAATAAGCATCTTTGATCCGTGACGCGATACTAATTAATTCCGGTCTGGTGACGGGCCAAACTTCGTCTGTGGCGTCACGCAGATAGCAAGAATGGCCGAACGCGGGACGGCTGAGAAACAACACGGAAATGGTTTGTCCCGCTCCTCCCCCGAAAGCATGTCCTTTCTTTGGAGGTCCGGAACGCCTCTACTGAGGTGGGAGGAAGGCTAGTAGGAGGAGTCATGGGTCATCTTTAATATTTTCTAGCAAGACCCTCTACGACGAGGTCTCACTCCTGAAAATCTCCTTCTTTAAGAGAATGCTACTTATTTGATCCTCCTCTTTGTCCTATTTTAGAGGTCGATAATTACGTCGTGCGGTGCGTGACCTCGCTTGGCCCGGGTGAGCTGGCCTCAGGCGCCGATGCAGGCAGTGGTGCTCACTGGAGGTAATCTCATCAACCCGCACTGTCCAGCTCGCAAGCCTACCTGGCCTGGCCCCGGCGGGAAATTGTCAGATCGATCACGGAGTCCCTGCCGACTCCGTGGTATATTGGTTAGTCCCCTATGTTAGAGAAAACGAGATCTTCGACGGCGAGCCAGTTCAGGAGGGCATTGCTACGGGCCGTTGTTACCGGGGAGTTGAATCTGCATTAAAGTCGCCTATAATTTTTACAAAAGGAGCATCACATAGTCTGAAAGATGCAGAAGGGTTGTCAAGTAAGGTAAAAAGTTATCTACGTACTTATTGGGACTCGAATAGCAAGAGTAGAAACGGCCTACATCTTCTATCAAGATTTAGCAAGAGTAGAAGTGGCCTTCCTCCGTGCATCTACATATGCGGTACTACTCGATGTTACGTTCTCCACAAACTCTAAGAACACAATATTCGGCTTCATGATATTTACCACTCTGTTGGGTTTTCTGGGCTGCTCTCGTTCCGGATGGGAAGGGGCCCGTCCCTATAGTTGTTGATCGCAAAGCTTACGTTACGATCTCTTGGAAGTCTTTATGCACTTCCATTACTAAGCCGCAATCCGTCTAGGCGAAATCTTCCTCGAAGATCCGTTTGCAAGATACTAGTATGTGATGTTTACCACTTTTGCCGTCGCCCGCAAACACACTACTCTATTACATATCTGCTTTCGTCGACTTTCAGAATCTAGTCGATTAACACGGTAAATTTTGATAATTGAGTATTGGAGAATTTGGGAATTAATCATTGGCAGCAAAGACAAATCACTAATAAATATACTCCTTAGCCTTTCAGACTCGAAAGCGTGTGTCATGTATTGCTTGGAAAAAAGTACAATTATGTACATGTGGTTGTACAAATATGTTTTAGCTTTCGCGTCACCACTAACAGCTTTTCTCATTTACTTGCATGTGCTCACAGGTTCAGTACGACTTCGCAACCTGAAAGGCAATTCACTGCGTTTGCAACGATCCTTCGCTCACTCCGTTAGTCTTTGTTTACATGTCTAGCCATCAATCGTCTTATTTCATTTACAAGTGCCACTAGCTTTAGTAAACATTCGGGCTCTTTAGTACGTAACTGGCGTACTCACAGATACCCCCAAAATGATTACTCATGCTGGCCTATTTGAGGATTCGATTGAGGCTGGCCCATTCGCGGGTGTTTGGCAGGTTAACCATGACATCGTCCACCTCGAGTTTATTCCTCTTGGCCGCATGATATACACGGGTTTCTACTGCGATTAACTCAGCCAAATGTTTGCCGCCCTCCAAAGCAAAAAAAAACAGTTTGTGAATAGAAAGGACGTTTTCTTACATCAAGACATCGTGAGACCAACTTTTGAGTTTACCCAGTTCTCACAAGATAGTAGTGTTCGATTGGTAAATTTTGCCTCATCCATCATACTCACTGAACATAGCATCGTCGGGCTACCTATTCGGGTGTCTGCAGAACTACCTAAGGGCCCAATCGCCACGTGTATACCAGATACATAGTTCATGGCTATCATCACCTCGTCTGAATATGAACTTCCACGAGGATTACACGGAGTGCATCTGTCGACTGTGCTCTCTGGCGTGTACGAAGTTTTATGCGTCTGCCTGCCTCGCCCTTGCAAAGAGATCACTGCGCTGCCTCTTTCGGATAACATGCCGTGAGCATCTGACAACTGTTTAATTGTCTATGTTATATGCATAGTCAATATGAGTGAAATAAATATGATCAGAAGTACCTACAGGAAAATAAATTCACTTTACTAGAAGCAGTAAAAACACACGTGGCGAAATTCGTTGAAATGCCAACACAAGATTTGTTTGCCATGGGAATGGTTAGTATGATCCAGATGGGAAAGGTTTGTGGCTACAATTAGAAAGTACTTTTTTAATTAATAGAAAAGGTTAACTCGTTTATGTTTTAGATTAATGTGAACATATCTTTGACCGTTTGTCATAGACTCGTTCTATCATAGGCGCCGTGAATTGATAGGAAGTAAGCAGAGCATGATCAACTTGGGTCAAACGCTCATACCTTAAAATTGTTATAATAATAATAATAATTTTCCGGAGATGCATATATATATATATATATATATATATATATATATATATATATATATATATGTTTTTAATAATAATATTATTAATAATAATAATAATAATAATAATTATTATTATTATTATTATTATTTTACATTTGTGAGGCGTGAACGTGTACTCCTTGTCTTCTCCTAGCTCCTAAATATTATTCCATGGACCGACAATAAAGCCGGCGTTTCCTCGCCTTCGCGCCGATTGCCAGTGAGATCTGTAATTCGTTGGCCCAGCTCACTGATGAATCTCTTGGTTCCCTTGCTTACCGGACCCATTGTTTCCATAGACATTGGCACTACGATATACCCGTCTCCAGTTCTTGGTACTTGCGTTTTTTCCCATCTTCTGCGCGCTCGGCGACCCATTCCGCTTCTAGTGAACTGTGGCGTAAATAGGAGGGAGCCACTGTACAGGACACTGTTGCATCCCACACTAAGCATTTGCCGTTAGCCCATAGCGGGATTGTTACACTGTCAGGTATTTTGTAGTCATGAAGTCCTAATCTGGGCTCGAGCGTGCTTGGTATACCAGCCCTGCGTAAGGCTCTTCTTATAATTGCATTGATTTGAGCGTGTCTAGAAACTCTACCATGGCTTTTGATGCAGCTAAGAGGGTGAAGCCCATCCTCAGTTACTGTGGTACCATATGCGCGGCAACTGTAGGGGTTGCAAACCGGGGCACCTATTCGAAGAGCTGTTTCCATGCGGAATGAGGTATTGTCCAGCATGGTACCCAGCTGTGGGGAAGGGAGACACTTTAGAAAGCCTCCACTAAATGTGCCCGTGCTGCCAGAAAGACAGCTTTTTCCACTGGAGATTGGAGGGTGTCTAACAGCTCTCTAGCTGCAGCGCTGCATCTGTAGGAGTCCAATGTATGCTGTGTGGGATGTTCTTGCCAGGGGCCTGGTCCAATTGTTTGTCTAGCTTTTAACTCTACAGCGTCTTTGGCACTTGTGATTCCTTGGAGGATGTCTGGTTCGACCAACGTATTTGCGAGTTCACCAAATTCCAATAGAGACGCAGCATAGCACATGGAAGCCAGCTCCGCTGCTGATCTAATAACATTATTATTATTATTATTATTATTTTCTACGAGCTGTGTTTCTACTGTAACAAATTTTCACAACACCCATTCTACCATTCGTCAGGCACACATTTTAATGATGAGCCCAAGCGCGTTTAGGTCTTAGAAGTAATGGAGTACTGCCTTTGTAGCCTTACACAAAATTCTGAAAAGGAGCTTGAAAATCGAGGAGCGGTACAATTATTTGAAATCCACAACCGTCCTATAGAACAACTACAGGAATATAAATAACTAAACCAGTTATGTGGCAGCTAAAAATTAAACTGACACGTTTCTGAACACCCAGGCTACGTGTAACGGAACTGGTTTGGAAACGCGTAGCTTTGTTTATTACGTAGTCGTGACACATACCAGATGGCCTATTGCGACCTAGTCGCTCAATATGAGTATATTAATGTTATCTGTTAAAATCTATATTATTATTCTACTAAAATAATATTATTATAGTGATCCAAATATTAAAACGATCCCCTTGGAGACAGAAAGACGCCATTTATTTTCGTCGAACCACCTGGGAACGTCATCGGAGATAGCAAAGTCAACAGGAAGATCCAATTTGGGATATTGATCGTATCTCAAACATCTGACTTTAAATATAATAATAGGTGGGCGGTATTGCCACACGTTTTTATTAAGATAACTGTGCTCTTTGTTTTTTTTTTGTATATTTTTCATCTTTAGTCTGCTTTTGGTCCTTGTTAGTTGACCTGCTTTTGTTTATGGTCGACTGAAATCTTTTATTGCATTTATATTGTCTAAACTGGCAACCATGAAGCCTAAATGAATAGCGACCAGAATAATATTAGGATTAAAATAATATTACAAAACATGATATACAATCGCTGTAAGATGTTCCAGATCGGAGTGGAAAATACGTAGGGTCGTTTTTAATAATTTATAGCATGCAAATCCTCGATAGCATGCGAGAATGAGCTGTCAACAATCGTCATTTTGTTTCGACGGAGAGTATAATTGAGCCTATCAGAAAAGTTCTAACTAAAATAAACGCAACGAGCCGGTTTTGAATCATTTATGGGCGTTCCTCAGTCCTGCGCCGTCGTCAGCAGTTAGTTCTATTAAGCAGTTTTCGCAAAAAGGTAGTCACAATGGGTATTCACCATCATAAGGACCTCTATACAGCATTTAGTGCAAACGCATATAGAGGTCCTCGTTTAGAACGCCGAACAATACATGAGGCATCGCGCTCAAAAATATACACGCAAATGAAGTAGCCCATTCTACAGCATCTTCATATTACACAACAACTAAAGATAAAAAAACATGGACATTTTTATCTATCCAATCCTGATGAGTGTCCCCTGCACAAAATACAGCAATCCCATTTCGGAACATATTTAGATCACAGGCGGGATTCAAGCTGCGAAAGTAAATGTCAGTTCTTATTTCGTAGGCGAAGAGGTGCTTCGTAGTAAGGTTCTTGGGAATGTCGGTCCGAGCTACAGGGGGGGGGGGGGGGGGGGCGGCATGCAAGTGTGTGTTGACTTGACTTCAAGGATACTGAAGGAACTGCAACCCACCGGTAGCTAACGTATGTTGCAGACCTTAGTCTCTGCTGTAGGACTATAAGTGAACTCAGCTTGGACCCCACGGGCAACTCTCCCCTTAACGGCGTGTTACTGCGCTTCTCCTTGCCTCTGTCAATTTTATTTACGAACAACGATACACGGGTACTATTACAGCTCGTGTGCTGAAATCCACTAAAGACTGCTTCTTCTATGTGCAATGAGCATTCGAGCAGCCAGACAATGCGTATATCACAATGTACCGCAAGAATCGAAATCTTTAATCAATTGTTTGCCTGGTGTGTAGCCAGAAAATCAAACAACAATTATGGTGTGTCCGGATATTTCGACTTGCTGTTGGCCTGCACACTCACCTTTGTCGGCGGCCCTGTCTGCTGATCCTCTAGAGTTGAATTATCCTTCTCTTGTCACGACTAGATGCGGTTAGTTCGTCTTTGAACAAAAACAGCGCTTTTCCGGCTGTTTTTCTTTGTTTGTTTACAAAACAAATACACTACAGCGATGTGTCCTCGAATGTCCTACAGCACAAATGTTTGTGCAGTCGTTTCCTTACTCGTCTCCCTGGAGCATTTCGTTCCTTAGTTCAGTTGCATTGCGTATTATGTGGGCTCAATTAATTAACCCGTATTCATGACAGAAAGGAAACATTTTGCGATCACCTACATGAGTGGTACAGTAAAATATATATATTTTTTTTTTACTGTACCACTCATGTAAATATATATATATATATAAAAATTCACATTTATATTTACCGGACGATTGGTAGTATTTACAAATTAACTATGCAAGTGAGTATTAAATATCCCTTGAAGGCTGGTTGCAGCTTCCAGACAGACTTTATATTTCAATTTTAAATGTGGCTTATTCACAGAACTGCATTTCACAACGCTTAAGTTCTCGGTAAATAAAAAAAAAGTTGAAAAAATATGAGTATTAATATATATATATATATATATATATATATATATATATATATATATATATATATATATATATATATATATATATATTTATTAACGTGATGTGTGTGTTATTATGTGTGAATAAAACTAATACCGCTAATACCTCTAAATTGTGAAATTATGTTTCACAATTTATATGTTTCATAACTTTAATTTTATTATAAATCGCCGCAGTTTACCCGATAACATTCAATACAAAAAGTATGATTACCGCATAAAAACTATTAGTAGGACTAATGCGTATCCTTGGGGTAATTAACCAATATTAGAAATTCCCTATTGTTGAGAATATTTGCAATACTTTGGCGTGAGCAGTTCGTCCCTTAACTCTAGTTTTTAATCGGTTCTACTGAATTTTGAATATTTTCTACAAACAACAACATTTTCATGCAAAAACTACTCAGTAACAACCTCGCTTTGCCGCGTTCTGTTCCTCATTTGAGCATTCCGTGAGAAACGTACGCCATTTTGACCACTGGCTCCTGATTTATCTAGGTGTATGCATAAAGTCTTAGGTCCATGCGACTAGTTCATATGATACGACGAATGATGAGGTGTTATTTTATTGGGACAGTCACTATCGAGAACATAACTTGGACTACGGAGGAGCCTTGACCTTCTTTAGACTGAGCGGCATCCGAACCGACGAATGCTATGCTTCAGTAGTCGATAGTCTGGGTGGAGTCGAACCCCGCCTAGGTTTTCTTCCTTGAGGTAGATAATGACTTTATTTACTCTATCATAGTAGATATCTACATCCAGGCTATGGGGGATCACTGCCAAAGTGCATTGCGAGGAGATCCGATACATCATCTCGGAAACTCAAATTCCCCTCAACGGGGTTTTGCAATCTTTTATCGGCTTAACATTGCGTTAAACGCTCTGCAAACGGACCATACGGTTTAAAAAAAAATTTGAGTCCGCTATATAGATGTTTAGTTATGTCAATTTGGCATTTCAACGTGCCTTATCTTAATCAAAAGCATAGCGGTCGCACAAACCCTGCATGCACTAGAACTGCTTGGCTTATTGGAGGAGAACTACGAAGTCGACGCAAGAAAGAATGGACCAGGACGCCACGTACAGAGGCCATTATTTACTTTGCTTCTCTTCGTCTATCTTCCGGATTATTTCTCTTTAGAGTGAAGAGAGCGACCTTACGAATAGACTTTATTACAGCGGCTCAACAATGTTGCTACGAGCGCTTTTAGTTTACTCATGAGCCTAAAACTAACGACCTAATTCAGGTAGCAAGCTGTTTTTTGTTGTTAACGCTCTGACAACCAAATTTTAGGCGGTCTTATATGGCCACTACAGTCACTGAATAGGTAGTGAATGAAAACCCCGCAATCCCCGACGCAATAGCTCGGGCTAGACCATCGTCGATATTCAAGCCAGCCGATATGGTTTGTCGGGCATTACCTAATAACATTTAAGCGCATTTTGTCGCGATTTAAGGGTCTCTTTTGGCTAACCATAAGGCTGTCCTGGGCGAGTCTCCCGGAAAAACTAGATCGATTATTGATCGCAAACTGTGAAGAGTCCTTTTGTCGCTCTCTTTTACGGCCGCGCACGATACCAGAAGGGTAAGGTTTTCGACGACATCTCGTCGCTAGAATTAGAGCGGGGCTCTGGCTCCACATTTTGTCTTTAAGCGCAGTCGGTGCGCCGACCCTTTAACGACTTGTCAATGCGTGTGTGGGTTGCTTTAAATCTCAGCGCTTGAATTGCGGAATAACATACTTGTAGTTGTGGGCAATCCGTAGATGGCCTCAAGCCGTGGTCATGCTCTCCTGCACGATGAGAGTGCAGTCCAAAGGCAAGCTGCCATTAACGACACTTTTGTTTTTGACTGAAAACGATTATAATTTTAGCTTGGCGAAATCACTATGTATTCGAGTGCCTTCAACCGAAAATGACGAGAGATGATGGACACTGCCCTAACAGGTAAATGTTGTTAACATTCTAAAGGGCTAGGCTCTGGCGCAGAACTATCACCTCGGCCGTATCTTTAGCTTTTTAGCCATTGGCTGGAGTGCATTTCAATCCAGCTGCAGTGCCACGCAGGCTCAGTTGACGTTTATACTCCGGGCCACCATTTCATGCTCCCGGCATATAAGATGCTTAGCGGTCCGGGTCCATTTACCACGCAACTTCACTAGGAAGTATTGGAACCACTGATGCCTGCTACCAGGTACAAACGGGCAGGAACTTTCTTCTTAGTATTAATATTATGATAATTACCAGCGATGGACTAGCATTGCTGGCATCATTCACCAAAGGGAGATGCTCAACGGCGTTACACGCGCATTTTCTTGAAGGCCACGTTGTAATGACATTCGGCCTTGAGTCATCTGGCGTTTTCGGCGTTTGGAGGATAACCAACAAAAAAAGGCGGGAAACCAACAAAAAGCTTGGGAAAAACGCTTTGAGGCCACAGCAGGGCCAAGATCAACCATAGGACGAATGCTTTCTTCGTGCGTAGCGGTACAAGAAGTGACGTGTTACATTAGGGCATAATACAATTTATATACTTACTTCGCCGTCGATCACGCGATTCCGCCTAAAACCTGCAGATTTGGGCCACCGTTGGTCCAAATAAAGCAAAGCAAACAACAACCTTAACAAGCACAGCAAGAACAATGATGCCAACAAACAAACGCATGTGACCAACACTCGATCAAGTGCCTCCAATACGTATGTATTCAAGATTCAACCCGTGGTTTATTATAGGAACTGCGTAATACAATGCTTTAGTTCTCATTAAAAACATCTATAGATAATACTAAAAAATAGAATATAAATGGTTAACTCTCCGTCATGAACAGCCATAATGTATATATGCATGTCTGTCTGCCTGTCTATGTCTGCATACAACTACACAGCACTTCCATACTACCACAGCAGCAGCAGGAGCAGCAACAACCCAACGTGACCGCCAACGAAAACGCCGCAACATTCAACACTCGCCATAGCGTCGATACGTCGAACAACCGGCTGTCATCGGCGTCACTAATTGTTCATCTCGGTTCGGCGCCGGCGATACGGTGCGCGATCGGCGCAGCAGCCCAGCCGTTCCAGGCTGCTGCGTGATGTACTCCACCTGCAACTTGGAGGTTGCAACTTACAAACTACTTCCATCTCTGTGGCCGAGGTGCTGACAAGCTGCTTAACTAGACCGACTCGATACTGGTCGTCGCATTGGTTGATCGTGACCGTCTCGTTGTTAATTGGCACGCAAACAGCATGAACGTCGTCACGACCGTGACCACAATCACCACTACTATCACCTCCACCAACAACGCCGGCACAACAATAACAACAACAACAACCAACTCCTTGACCACGACCGCAAACTCCACGACACCCACCTATTCAACCCTCTCTCTATCCCCTGTATCTATCTACCCTGTATGAGCCTATGATTAACTCGAAGCCTGTCTATCGTACCTAGCTTGACGGGGCAGAACGAGTCGTTCGTGGACGAGCCTTCTCTAAGTTTTCGAAAGCTTTCGAAGGATACCGCTGCCACTACGGTCGCACTAAGGCATATATATGAGGGCAAAAGTAAGTACATAGAGTATGCAAGAGAGAGATACTTATATATATATATATATATATACATATATATATATATATATTCTTTTTTTTGTCTACGTACTTTATGTACTCACTCTCATAGTAGCTAGTATTACTAAGTACGCGTAGTAAGTAGTTAGTGCTAATTATAGTAGCAGCCACAGCAACAACAACAACAGCAGCAGCAGCACCAACAACACTATCTCCAGTAGAACCCAGTAAATCCTACCGCATTGTTGAGAGTGCAACGCGCCAGGTGGCGCTGCCGGTCCCGTTAGGTGCCGCAAACGCACGTGAGATCGGATGAAAGGGCTGCCCGCAGCCGGAAAGGAGGAAAGTAGGGAAAGGAATTGACAGCGGTGGCGGCGGCAGCTACGGCTGCAACCCGGCTGTCGCCACGATGGGAGTCCTCGCGGCGAGCGAGTCGAGCGAGCGATCCAACCAGCCAGCCAACTGCCATTGTTGGCAACATCGGCGAGGTCGACGCTGTCTGTTGTTTGACAGCTGAGCTGAGCTAAGCTGAGTTGTAGGTGCCGTGCTAGACGTGGGCTACTCGATTGTAGGCTGTGTGGTAGCCTACCTTGTGTTGGTTCCTGGGGGGTAGTCGGCTCGCTGGCTGGATGGTAGGTTGTAGGCCGAACGCGTGCTGCGAGACTCGACACTCACGGCAGCCAGCCAGCCAGCCAACCACGCGGACTGGACTCCGCGCAACGTGTCGATTACAAGTGCTCTACAGCATTAGCTGCAGCTTGCGCCGCTCGTGACGCCAAGCCGCAGCTGTCAAGATACCGCGAGTGAGTGTCGGTGGAGTTTGAGATCGTGGTCAAGGAGTTGATTGTTGCTGTTGTTGTTGTGCTGGTTTTGTTGTTGATGTGCTGGTTGTGTTGTTGTTGTGCTGGTTCTGTTGTTGTTATTCTGATGTTGTCGTTGTTGTTGTGCTGATGTTGTTGTTGTGTTGGTTGTGTTGGTGGAGATAGCTGTAGTGGTTACGGTCGTGACGACGTTCTTTTGCTGTGTGCGTGTCGGTCGGTCGGTCGGTCGTCGACAAGGAAACGGTCACGATCAACCAATGCCACCGACTACCAGTATCGAGTCAGTCTAGTTAAGCAGCGCTTCGGCAGCTCAGCCACACACAGTTGGAGGGTCTGCAGCTGTAGGGTCTGCAGCTGGAGGGTCACGCACCGACTGCAGCGGCTGGGGCTGTTTGCGGTGTTTTTTTGGGAAGCATTTGCAGGCCCGCTTGCAAGCCCGCCCGCCCGATATACAAATATTTGCTTTCGCGCGACGTTTCTTCGCACGCGTCGAACTGGAACCCCGCCGTGGTCGCGCTGACGCGCACCGTATCGCCGGCGCCGAACCGAGAGAGGACAATTAGTGTCGACGGTGACAGCCGGCGTTGTCGGCGTCAGAGCGTGTGTCAGTGTTGGTTGGTGGTGTTGTGCCGCTTGTCATCGGCGGTCACGTTGAGTTGTTGTTGTTGTTGTTGTTGCTGCTGTTATTGCTGCTGCTGTGGTAGTCAGGGAGCGCTGCTGGTTGTGTAGTTGTTGTTGTTGTGTGTAGCCATCGCAACAAGTCGTTACGTCGTGAACACAAAGTCATTAACAACGACATCGTCGTCGTTGTCGTTGTCAGCATCATCATCATCTCGTTGCCAACATCATCATCATCATCACCATCACCATCATAATCGGCGTTCTTATCGACGGAGAAACTATAAATGTGCATGTTGTCACAGCTAAGTATTACTGACGCTTGGCAACGTGTTCGACGGGCAGGATCAATCGTGTGAACAACGACAACAACAACAATAACAACAACAATATAAGTAGTAAAGGAATTCGACATCGCGTGGTGCATTGTTTGTCGTAAAGTACAGCGGACTAGCTTCTAGCTATTGTCGGCATGGTTGCCTAGCAAGAACACAACATTTACTACAACAACAACAACAACAACAACAACAACTACGACAAGATTGCTGTCATTAACCACAACAGCAGCAGCAGCATAGAAAACAGCAATAACAACAATAACAACGGCAACAGCAGCAGCAACAGCAATATCTACGATAACAACAACAGGTCCAACGACGGCCAATGTCACGTCTGGAGGTTGTCCAACAGTTGTTGGAGTGTCACGTCTAGAGTGTCTGTGTTTTTGGTGCTCCGAAATCCTACGACTTCCATCACGGCCGCTACTTCTACTACCACTACCACTACTACTACAGGTGTTGGCCTATTTTAAGGATACTATGCTTTCAATCTACCTGACGAGCTAGCGAGAAACTGAACGATGTGACGCTTCTGCGATGACAGGCAAAAGCACTTACGGCAGCAACGCTGATTATTGACCGCTTCACAGTATGCCGCCAAAGCAAACTGGTAAGCTATGACAAAAAGATAAACACTATTCCTCTGTAGCTAGCTGTGCTGGCAGAGATGGGGTTGATTACGCCGGTGCGAAAAACAACGCGAATATCATGAACGAGCTAAAGCCATTTGAAATGCATTGTTTAGAAAAAATACCTCTCTCTCTCTCAATATATATATATATATATATATATATATATGTTAGGATCACAAATCTGCTACGGCATACCAAAATTTGAAGTTCCTGCTATACCCGAACGATAGTGTTAGTTAGGTAAACAACGAAATTAGGACCTCGGTAAAAAACACAAACTGACAATACCGCCAATAAAACTAACCATAGTGAAAGACACAAATCGAATAATAACTCACGTCATTTTTTGCTATTCATAAATGCAGCACTTCTTAATGGATTGTGTTTAAGATGGACGAGACGCTTATTGAGCCCTTTTGTATCGACCTATGGATCTATTGTATGGGTGATGATGATTGATGACCGATAGACAAATATGGCGGAGCTTCAACGCAATAATAACGTTCGTCCTGTGATGAAACGCAGCTACGCATGTGTATGTTGGTGTTTGGTATTTGTATAACGTTTTGTTTAACTTATACTGTCGCTACGATTAGTTTGTGAGCAACAACAACAACAAAAACAACAACAACACATTAACATCAGTAATTGAAAATAAGAGAACAGCAAAATACTAGCAATAATGTGAACATTCAACAGTAAAAACAACAACAAAATACTAGCGATAATGAGAACATTTAACAGTAACTACTACAACAACAACAATAAAACACTGAAAATAAAATGACAATAATAACAAAATACTAGCAACACTGAGAACATTCTACAGTAACCATAACAACAGCAACAACAACACCAGTAAAAACTATAAAATACTAGCAATAATGGGAACATTCAACCACAACAAAAGCAGCAACAACAACAACAACTTGTAGGGCAGGTTAGGACGTGAGTGCCTTAGCGTTGCTATTGTTATTACTCTTTTGTTTATGTCACAGACGTAGCAGCTGTCAGAGTGGGTCAAAGTGTAGAGAGAAAGATAGGACCAAGAACCACGAGACGGCGATGTGGAGCCTTGTCAGAGGGGTGTTCGCTTTTGCAACCCTTTTACCCTTTACCCCGGGCGTTTCCATCTTCCCCTACTTCCTCGTTGACTGCCCGAACAGGGAGCGCGCAACGGACAACGATTCCGGCGATCTCTCCTTGCGCCCTGCAATCCGACTACTCGCTAATGCCGACCGATCCCAATCTTGCGAGAGCACCGTTGCGCTGTAGACACTGCGCAGCTTTCAGCGACAGCTACGCTGTAGGAACCAGGACAGCTAGTGATATCTCTTTGGCGACATCTGCTAACACGCCGCATGATGCAATGAAGGCCGACTCGGAACGAAACTCAGACAAACCGACGGGCGAACAGAATATGAGAGAGTTGACTGTGTGCACGAGAGTGTGCCGAACAACAGAACCTTTTTCGACTTCTTGTCGTTCTCTGCCGGCCGTTGGAACCGGGCCGTTGGACCGGGCCTCCGATTTTTTCTGGTGAGTCACCTAGTATTCTGGAACTCTTACTTGCTCTTCTTCTTCGTGCTGACAATACTACTACTACTACTACTTCATCCTCTTTATTTTCTACTACTTTTCCTTATTGCACTAGGAGACGTCTTTTTTGCCCCTTGTCCGGCAACAAAGAATGACGGCAACAAGTAGAGAAGGCGAAATAGAGAAATTGAACGACAAGAGCAGATTCATGACAGCGGCAAGACAGGAAATAGCTTGGCGGTGGGTTAGAGGAATCACTAAGAACAATACCACCACGAGGACGACCCTCGATCTATACACACAGGCGCCCACTTGTGAAAAGAGATACAGTCTACTACTACATGCTTCTAATCTAACATCGAAAGTAAGAGAAAAACAAACGGATCGATAAGCCGACAAAAAGGAAGGCAGAAAGAGATGCAAATAGAACGAGAGAGAGAGAGACCTAATCATGCAAGCGCGTCGCGAGCGTAGGGGGGGGAATGGGGTGGTCGATCGGAAGGAAAAGGTGAAACTGAGGGAAAGATGATGGCAACCGGACAACAACAACAACAACAACAACAACGACGAAGACAACGATGACGACACAAACAGTACAAACAATACACACACACACACATAGACATACGAAACATACGAAGAAGAACGGAAACGACAACAACAACTAGAAGAAGACGAATACAGGATACAGGAATACTAATCATACGATAATTAAATCATCGCGTGGCCCGAATAGCGAGCCGACAACCGGCGAGTTAGCGAATAGCAAGCAAATAGCTCCGTTACCCGGCTTTGGGTGGCGGGTTTCGTCCAACTGACGACGACGACGAGGGCAACGAGCTAGCTGCTTACGCGAACGCCAGCCATATCGATATATTTGTTTATCTATCTATCTACCTATCTATCTATCCAACTACCTATCTAGCTGTGCATCGATCACTGTTTGTAGCGACAGCAGCGGTTACACTAGGATGATGAGGGTGGTGGTTACTCCCGCTGCTCCCCCTTCCACTCGTGTCCTAGTCCTAGTGTAACTGGCGTATCGCCTGAACCGTAATCGTAGTAGTAGTTGGAGTAGTAGTTGAAGAAGTATTAAAGAATGGTTCCAGCTTATCGCCCCTTCCTGAGGCCAGTTAGGTGGTAGAGTGGTTAGTGGGTTGTATGCCAATAACATCGGCATCGAGTAGTCCCACACTACCCGCTTTGGGTGTGCGTAAACGCATTTTTCCCTCTCACCAACAACAAAAAAAAAGTAGTTGTAGTGGTGATAACCTCTAGGTACTGGCAAAACGACGACTGCTAGGTCGGTGACGTTGCAACGACGCACGGCAAAGCAGCATACGTTAAAGCGTGTTGATGCTGATTCTTGCTATATGCGTATCTGTCTGCTTGTTGGGTTCGTCCGTCTGCCAATTTATCTATCTATCTGTCTGTCTGTCTGGCTGCTTGCCTGCCGTGTCGCAATGGAAGATGAGTGAACGATCACCCGGTGCAACGGGAATGGCAAGAATGCACTACTTCTGCGCGATCAGGCAGGCCGGCCGTGATACAAAACGTGTCGACAAAGCCACTCGTAGGCTGCCTGCTCGCAAATGCTCACTATAGGAGGCACTCTCGTTGTTGTTGTTGTTGTGGTTTTTGCTGTTACTGCTGCTGCGGCTGTTGTTGTTGCTGATAGCGGTAGTTAAACTTGTGACTTTGGGTCGTGAACCCCACCACCGTCTTCTCTCTCGCTCGCTCTCTTGCTCATCTCCCTCTCTTCCCCATTTACATTTTCTTTTTCCCCTCGGGTGAGTTTCTGGTCACTGCGGACGAGACGTTGATAGACGGAACAGGTTGTGCACCATTGTGTGCACGGTGTTGTGTGAAGAAGTGAGTCACATTATCGGCACTTAATGATGATGCTTATTATTACTATTATGATTATTGGATAGTACGCGACCGTCGATGATGTCATCCACACTGGCTCGAATCGGGCGCCGATTCAAGCAATGTCTCCCTACCGCGTCGCGTATAAAGCTCAATAGGATGGGAAGTACCTACCTGAAAGTGATGATTTTGGTGCTACGGTTGGTGGCTGCGGCAGTAGCAGCTTTGTCCTCGGTTTTCCAGGTTGACGGTTGGCTATTGGCCACCAAACCTGGAGGAGGACAGAGGAGAAAGAACCATGGTTCCCAAACTATGGATCAAGAACTGACCTTCCATAATGGGAGCGAAAAAACGAGAAAGGACTAGAAATCCATTGAGAAAGAAAGGGAGGGTTTCACCTTTACCTTCCTCATCGCTGCCATGGTCATCTGTCCGTCGTCTGTACTGTTGTCATAGTCCGCTCAGTGCAAACGCTCTCTTACCTTCGTCGTGAAGCTAACTCCTCGATTTGCTACTCCAGCCTCGAGCGACCGAAATTGCAGCGTAGTATGAAAATCTCTAGCCGCCATGTCCCAACCAAAAGTGTACTTTAGCCATGGCCGCAGGCGGATTTGCGGCGGTGATGCATACGACTATACAGGACGCATAGAGCATATAGAGAAGAATAATACATATTGTGTTCGTAAGCTTTTGCTCCGTGCTCTAGGATGTACAACAGCAACAACAACACCGATAGCAAACATTAAACACATTGACAGCAAACACTCAGCTGCCTAGACAGAAATCGTATGGGCCTCGTACTCATAATGGCCGGTGAGGCGGTGACGGGAACACCGTTAGTACGTTTAATGTCGATTGCATGTCGTTACTTTTGACGGCACTCTGGCAAATAAGTACGATCTACTACTCTCTCCATTTGTATCTCTAGGCCTTGCCGTAATATTTTGAAAATAGTTGCAACAGAACACGTTGCAATCGAAAGCTTAAGCATATTAGAGATTGAAACAGGGACATTTTAATCTGCTAACTAATTCGGTAGTCCGATAGGATTGTTGCATGTTGTTGTTCACCTAAGCTTTGCGGCAGAGGATCTTTGTATGACTAGTACCGTTTACTCTCGCCGCCTTTAAAGGTATATCGTTTCCAAGGGGTGTAGTTGTGAGGCCCAACGTGACTTTTGTTTCTACAGAATATTGCCATGTTACGGTTTCGAACGGACACACGAAGCTACTTTACTAGGTTGCGGTAAATATTGTATCATCATGAGGTGAGAATAGTGGCTATTCATCATTCCTCATTGCTGTGGTTCGGCGCAGGCAGATACGATGAAAATGAAACATATTAGGCGTGCGGGAAGCTTAGATGCAGCTTCCGGCCTAAGCTGTTTTTTTTTCCAATTTGAGGTTTATTCACGGAACCGCAATTTCACAATGCTTAAGTTCTCGTATATACAAATATTTAAAATGTGTATTAACACCAACATTATCTATTTCATACTTTAACATGTCTCACTCCATACGAAACTAGCAATTGAAGTCGCTAAAAACTTCTCCCGTTCACATACATGACACGCTTTCTTCAACCTATTGACTAGTTTTTACTCGTTACCCATTTTTTTACCTCACGTTTAAATAATCTGACTGAGGTAAGTATACGAATTTCTTTGGGAAGTTCGGTTAAGATAGTCGGAATCGGGGATAGTCCGTGTAAGCTATGTTTATATAGGGGTTAAGGTTAAGACTATAGACGACGGACCATATGGAAAGGAATGTCAGGTGAAAACGCGAGGTTTTTCTTCGCGTCAGATCCTTCGCATGGTTCCCGTTGTTCTGAATGTTCCTGACATATGCCCCATCTGCTACAGACCTACGCGTTTTCTGTTTGCGTGCCCTGAACTGGCTGCTAGAGAGCAAGTGCTTCCTACGTTTGTTATGTCGTAATCGTACGTGGCCATGGCGATCCGCGTGTGATTTTTCTGAATTCATGCAAATTTGCAAATAACCACTCATATAATCTCCGTGTCCAACGTTTGCATGACACACGAGATCGCGCGACCGCAGTAGAAGTCGCCTCTTCAAAAACGAATCAAGCTCGGCCATCAATCCACCTAAACCGAATTACACTCGCTGCGGGGGTAGTCGGCTAACCTTATCCCGCGCCTAGTTATCGCCGTGTTTATCTATCTATCTATCTATCTATCTATCCATTCATCTACCTGCCGGCTTAAGCCGCATGTCTATGCGGCTCCACGCTTGAGCGTATGCAGCGCAGCAGGTACCAACGCAATGATGCTCGCCGCCGGAGCTACACCACTGAAACGCGCGAAACGCTAGTCACGTATATACGTATACAAAGGTTAATGCGGTGGTTTCGCCTGGAAGTCGTTTTGCATAAGCTGCCGCTCATCGCTGGATGAGCTCGTAATTGACGGCAGGTATATGGAACTATGTACATACACATGCATGTATGTGTATAACTAATATATATATATATATACATATATATATATCGTTTTCTAGTCCACTCACTGACTAGAAACCATTCAACGACAGCGGCAGAGCTGTAACGTCCTCAATATATATATATATATATATATATATATATATATATCGTTTTCTAGTTCACTCGCTGACTAGAAACGATTCAGCGACAGCGGCAGCGACAGCAAAGCTGTAAAGTCCTCAATCAATATATATATATATATATATATATATATACAGTTGTATATGTCGGGGAACTATTACTGATTGTTATAGGTAGTAGTGATAGAGGATAGTCGTCTTAGTTACAGACAATACACGGACTGCAAGATGCCACGACCACTGCGGGAGCGGCCGCCTGACCTCTTCTGATCTGGTTTTTGTAGCTTTTCAATAACCGAGGTTTTTGTTTGGTGGCACCAGCGGCGGCGGCTGTTTCTGCTGTTGCTGCTGGTCGGCCGTTGTCGTTGTCATCGTTCGCGTTCCGCTCTGGCGCTCTGGTAGAGTTTACACGTGCCGATGGGGATAATGGATCAGGCGGCGTCGTGGACCTAGTGTTCCGTTCACTTGCTGAGTTATCACCGAGCGCTGATGATGGTGGTGGTCAGACGTGTTGTGCCGTTCTAAGCCTGATGTTGTTGCTGCTGTGGTTGTCTCTATCGCTGTTGTTGTTGTGGTTGTCTTTGTTGTTGTTGTTGTTGTTGTGGCTGTTGTTGTTGTTGTTGTTATTGTCTCTGTTATCTCTGTTGTTGTTGCTGCTGTTGCGGTTGTTGTCTCTGTTGTTGTTGTCTCCGTTATATCTGTTGTTGTTGTTGTTGTTGTCGTTGTTGTTGTTGTTGTTGTTGTCTCTGTTGTTGTCGTTGTCTCTGTTATCTCTGTTGTTGTTGTCTCTGTTATCTCTGTTGTTGTTGTTGCCTCTGTTACCTCTGTTGTTGTCTCTGTTACCTCTGTTGTTGTCTCTGTTACCTCTGTTGTTGTTGTTGTTGTCTCTGTTACCTCTGTTGTTGTTGTTGTGGTGTTGCTGATGCTGTCTTTCTCTTGCTTTCTGCTGCTGCTGCATATGTTATTGCTGATACTGCTGGTATCCCTTTTGCTGCTGGCGCCTTTCCGGGCTAATGTTAAACGTACGTGAAGTCAGCACACAGTGGCCTTTTGTCCGGGTTACCACCTTCGACCAACAACAAGTTGATTCGAATCGTTAGGTGTTGCGTTGCGCCCACGACACACGACGACGTTTCAGACCCAAATGTACACGTATCTCGACGCGAAGAGCGCCACCTTCGGACACACTGTTCGGCTGCCTGACTCGATTCTGTGTCGGGTAGTCTGCATCGGGGGAGTGGGGGAGTAGAGGGGTGGTGAGGTAGTGGCGCTGAAAAGAAAGAGAGATAGATAGATAGATAGAGAGAGAGAAACGTTCCTCCCGACAATTGCTCTGGCCGATTCAGATCGTCGTCAGACGGCAACACCAATAATAACGAAAAGAACAAAATACGTAGCAGACAGTGCAATACGTCGAAGAAAATTTTGCTGGAAACCGGTCTGGTCCCGCGACCCGATCGGCGATGACACGGCAATAGCGACCGTCTTGCCTGCTCCTGCTGCTGCTGCTGCAGCTGCTGTTGCCACCGTTAGCTCCTCTTGACTTCTGTACGAGAAAATGCAAAAATCAACCAGCGACGAACTTGGCTGGTTCACATCAGATACAGCCACCGGCCGAAGAAGTGAGGGTGGCCGCAACACCAGCAGCAAAACTGGTAGTCGCATCAGCAACAACAGAAGCGATTGTAGATGGCACAGCCTATAACAACGAATGAAGCGAGGGCGACAACAATGTGATAACAACAACAGCGGCAACAACAACCACAACAACAACAACAGCAACAACAACCGCCACAACAACAGCGCCAACAACAATAACCACTACAACAACGACTACAACAGCAGCGTGATAACGATGCTGCTGTTCCTAACGGTGACAATGAACGGCGCTCTGTCCCGGCGAACGTTGCTTCCGGCGGCGACTATTAAATTACCACTCTTATAAGTAGTAATTACGCGTTATATACATATATATATATATATATATATATATATATATATATATATATATATATATATATATATACATATAAATATATGAGAATAGATCGACAAGTTCGGATATACATTTGCAAAAAATAGATTTATTTCATTTTCAATGGTTTTTTGTTCACTTCTAAATTGCGCTCGCTCGCTGCAATGTATTTACTTCACCTTGATTCCTACTCTTCGAAACATTTTTTCAAAAGCGTCTGTCGGAATCGAGCTGAGATGTTCACGCAATTTGTTTCTTTATTTTCTTTATAGTCTCAAAATGTTGTTTTTCTTTTTTTTAATCCGTGGGAACGGGGAGAAGACTCACAGAGCCAGATCCGGCGAATAGGAGGTTGCAGAAATAGAGAAATCGATTTTTTTCATTAAATAAACCAAAAATATTAACGATGTATGCGCCGGTGCGTTTTCGTAATGGCGAATTCAAAAGTTCAATCAAGCCTTTTGCGTTGAAGGTTTTCGCGCAAAATAATATTTTGTGGTAGTATTCTTTATTGGTACAAATTTTGTCACAAGAATCAGGTGGCAAAAATTTGTAGAAGATAATCCCCTTGTTTGAAGGTTTAATTCGAACATTTCCCAACAGACATTAATTTGCTGGAAATCCAAGGTTTAATAGCGGAATGAAAATATCGGCCAAGATAAGAAGAAGTTACAACTGCTCTATAAAATATTTTTAATTCCTCGTGTTTGGTGATTATTGAGTACGATATCACGAACTTGCTCAACTTTTGTTTGTTATTGACGTCGGAGGCTTTCCCAAACGGGGGTCAACTTAGGTTTTGTTACGTCCGTAGCGAAATCAACAGTACCAATTTTACATAGTCTCGAGACACTTTTTTTTTTAGATTTTCCGTAAGACAATTGCCCGTGTACGGATTTTTCATGTCATGGCTAAGTTTTTACTCCACTCCGGCATTTACCTTATCTAAATTGGAAACCATGCAAACCAATTTAAGAGTGGCCGGTCTGGGTCTCGAACCCAGTCCTCCCGAATGTAAGGCAAAGGCTTTGCCACTAAGCCATCTTGCTCGGTCTTCTTAAACACTATAAGCAGTTCGTTACATTTGCACTATTTTAGAATATGTGATATCGTTTTTTTTACGCATAACTTGATGCAGATTCGTTGCTTTATCATTTTAAACTTCTGAAAAATTGTCGAAACTCGTTTTCTTGTTTTTGTTGAACCAAACTCAAACAATAAACGTTGCTGGTCTGGGAGTCGTAAACCCAATTCCAGGATTCCTTCCCACCTTCCCAGGCTCGGCAATACTTGGAATTTCTTCGAAGCCGTAGGAGTGTCGTGACTGCTATTCTCCTTGATTTAGCTATGTCCCTACGTATCTTTCTGAATATTCACATGCATTCAGATCGGGGATTTATGCCAAGGTATACACCGTCCTGAAGGGGTGTGTCAAGTCCTTGAGGGCCTGACTGCACTTCCCCTTTCAGTCCCACCTCCCGCGGCTTCTCGTCTCGAGCACTCTTTTAAGTCTGTCGCGTGAATCTACTCCACCTATTGATCTCTTTGGCTATCCTAAACGTCTAAATGACATCAAATAGGTCCGTAGCCTTTAATTCCAGTGGTTTAGGTTTCCCTGGAGGCTTCTTAACAATTAAGGCGAATTTAGGATCTGTTAAGCCGTCTCTGGGATCATGAGCAATCGTCGTACCCTCATCCTTGTGCGTTCCCCCTGTTTTTGTTTTTTTGCTTTCCCGCTGTCTTCCTCTGGTGCGTTCTCCAATTTGTTGGGAGGTACCTGTTTCTTTAGGCACCTTCCCTACGGACTCCCGGAGTTTCTGCACCTTCACCATGTAGGAGGGGGAGGTCATGCTGTCGCCGCGATGCCCATTCACCCCGCAAACGTGGTATCTCGGTACCTCATATGTGTAAACCATGTAGTTTGGGTTGCTACATTTATACCAGACCTTCGTCGCAGCCTCGGTCCTCTTAGAGCCTAGGGATTTGCGGCCCGGTTTCTGGCATTTAAAACAGTTAGGGAGTGCCAGTCACTTCTCAGGCCTGCACCACTCTGACCCTAGCTTTATGGTTTTTAAGGGGCAGAAGACGTTTTGCCACCGTCAGTGGCACGAAGTGGTACCATACCCACGCTCTACAAAGCCTTGGCCATTTGCTCAGTAACCTTTCTCGGCAAAAAGAGGGAATCCTTAACAGGCCTTGGCACTCCCTCCTAATCCAAAAAAGGGCCGATCCTCCATAGGGCCATCGTGTAGTCCGCCATCAAGTCCCTGCGGTCGGCCTGCATCTTTTTGTTTTCCCGTATAGGTAGATGCTACCAGGGTTTCTCCCGCGCCCTCCCGACTTCGTTCTGCCTGATGTGGGCTCTCAGCACAAGAAGGGTGTCTGCGAATGTTTTACTATCTTCTACCTTGAGATTTTGCGTGCTTCACATACCCGGTCTCCCGATTTCCAGCTTCCTGGTCGACGTTGTCAGAGAAGCTTGTGCGCATCTCCAGGTTTCTACTACCGTTGCTGAGCTCTTAGGAGGAAATTTGTTCACCTCTCTTCCGTGGCGTGCACCAATGATGTCTCTCCCCTATCCCCAAGCTCGATGGCCTTCTCGATAAAGGCTTGCAGCATCTCTCGCGTAGACCGCCACTGAGCTCTACGGCTTCACTGTTTTTAAGCACTGCAGTTTTCTCGGCGTTCAGTCTATCCACCATAAAGACTGAGGGAGATCGCGACACGCTTCCCCAATAGAACTTTGTCCGACGCAGACCATTTAGAGACAACCATGACGAGGACACTTCTCAGGGAGACGGGGTTGGCCTGGGTGAACTGAATATGTCCGGTCATCTTTTCCGGCCAGTCCCGTTTCGACACATCTGCCTGTTCCTCGAATATTATTGCTTTCTTGATTTCCTCCTCGATTTGCGCGACCACTCTGTCCTCTTCGGTGGTTCGACATCAGGAACACGGCACTCCTCCTTCAATCGGATTATCATCTTTATTCGTCTTTTCCACGGGTCCTAGGTTTGTTTATGTTCTCCTGAAGTTCTGTATCCTTTGTATTTGGGCGCCTAATTTCTCCTTCGAGGTCTTGGATGGTGCCCTTGTACTCTAACTTTGCATCCCGCTTGGTTCTTCCATTATCCTCTATTGACGCTACCCCTATTGATGGGAGTTTTTTGGTCCTTTCTTTAAACTCTTTTTGTGAGAGCGTATGCTCTGTACATTTTTAATAAGCAATCTGTTTGTTGGCTTAATGTCAGGAAGGCGTCCTAGAGTTGTTTTTCCAGAATCTCCTCTAGGATCTTTGTTTCTCTGTCTGTTTTCTCTTTTTTCTGTGAACTATAGGCGGCTCCCTTTTGAACATACGATTGCTCGTCAGTCATCGCGAGAGAGATGTAATATACTGCTTAATGCACGAGTTAACACTCCCCTTTAGTTTGTTGACTGCGATGTTAGTTCGTACTTTTGCCGCTAAGCGAGCTAGATGTCCGACTGTTATGAAACTGCTGACGCCCCCACTGGTCGCGCCAGTAGCGGTGACAGCATTACACAGTTTCATCTTAAAAGTTCCACTGAATTCACACTTTCGAAGTTTAGCGATGCACTGCAAGTCAGGGCACCTATCTGCTAATACAAACTTGACTAATTCCAGGCTAGTACCAAGATGCTAGGCTCTTTCCCTCAGATAAACAAGAACACGGCCGTACCATTCGATTTTGAAACCGGAACATTCTTGCAGGAACGAATACACTGCTCTAGTTCTCTTTAAACAAAAATATTCTACATATTTATATTCAATAAAACATGTTCTGTATATATATATATATATATATAAGACAAATCAAAGAAAAGTGCTGGATGGTGAGGCGTTTAGTAAATTTCGTATACAGCCTATACATGTTCTGTGGGGCAGCTCTCTTTGTGTTCGTAGGACAGCGTAACGGCTACAGCGTCAGCCGCTGAGTCGGTTTGGAGCCGTGAGCCTGTTTTTGTATGCCGCTACTCGTTGGTTGATGTTGTAATGTGCTGTCAGCACCACCCGTCAGCGGTATCGGGAAAGCCAGAAGGTGACCGACAAGGTGAACAAAAGAAGCCTTGTATATATATATATATATATATATATATATATATATATATATATATATATATATATATATATATATATAATTTTTTTAAATTTATAGTGAGGAAATCCTTAGTGGATGATTAGGCAACGGTAGCATCGGCTCTTCGTTTAGTGGAAAAGCAGGGGGCTAGGCAGCTAGGGAACATCAGCAGCGAAATCGAGTAAGACGTCAAGAGCTAGTAAGAGCGGACACCGCTCAGCATAAGCGAGCCAAGCAAGCGACTTCATAGCAGTTTTTTAACGTGGACAATGAAGTTGATAGATGTGTGCTTCTAAGCGTCTCTGCACATTATATATATATTTATTTATATAGCTCATAGAAAAGCGTTGTCATACACCATGCTCCTGTTGTACTAAAGAGCACCAATTATGTCGCAATACAGGATATCCCTAGAAAACTGTCCGCTGTTCTTGGTCGCGATTCTTGGTATTTTTATTCATTTAAACGGGGATTCCATATTATTAGCCCCCACTTCCCCCCATCTCAGACTATCGATTCCCATATCAAATAATTTTCAAATGTCTGCTTATCGAGGAAGGTCTTCACGTGTGTTCCATTGCTTCTGGTAAAGTGAATTTCTTTGCCTGTAAATAGTTCTATAGACGTCTGAATAGGTGGTAGCCAGATGGTGCGAGCGGTGTTCCGGTAAGTACGGTAGGGATGGGGCAAGGCCTAGGTGAAAGATAACGCTCTTCCACGAAGCAGTGTTTCTTTATTTAAAGAGCGGCAAAAACTCGATTCTCGTGTGAATATGCTTGTCTTTTTGGCGTCTTCCGAGGAGTCTTCCACGTTTCACGTTGTCGTAAAAAACCTATTTTTCGTCACAAATCGATCTAAGCACAAACACTCATCGTGTATGGCAAGCCGCGAAGAGCATTTTGCTAGCCGCTCCACTTTATGTGATTCGCTCAAATTATGAGGTACCCATTGGTTCGACTCTGATGCGAAACTAAGGACGCGGAGGCGAGTGACGATGGTTGTGTGAAACACTCTGTAGTTCACGGCTAATTCACGCATAGTCACTTGGAGATTCTGTTTCACAGTTTCGTGCTAGCAATCTCGAGCGTAATAAACCTTCCAGAACGGAGTTCACCTAAATGGCTTGAGTTGCCGGAACGGAGTTTGGCGAACCAATTGTAGCATGAAGTCTTTGAAATGCTGTCCTCGCCGAATACGCTCCAAATATTTCGGACAGTTTCGGCAGCACCCATGGACTTGGTAACTGGAATGTTTCGCCGTTTATTTCAACAGAATTCTAACGACAAAAACAACAAATGAGATACCTTTACGAAGCTCTCGACAATTCTGTTGCGCTCACATAGACATTTGTTTTGTAAACATAGCATTTTTGCGAAGCTCTCGAGGGTTCTTTTGCGCTCACATAATCTCCGCTCACATATAGCAAGCACACTTCTCCCAGGCGTATATATATATATATATATATATATATAATAAATATATACATACGCCTGGGAGAAGTGCTATATGTGAGCGGAGATCCATGTGAGCGCAAAAGATTCGTCGAGAGCTTCGAAAAATATCTCATTCGTTGTTTTATTACATGTGCGTATGTGCGTGCGGAGGATTTGCATGGACTTTTTTACGTTATAGCATTGTCGCGCATATTATGCTGGAATCGATTTCCCTTAGGCTTTCCTGTAGCAACGGAGAGTGGCATAGCTGATACAAAGGGGATTACCTGTCGGCAGGTTTCCTTGTTCTCGTCTGGTTACGAACGAAGTTGTGCGATGTGTGCGAAAGTGTGCGAAAATAAAATGAGGAAGAGACATCCTGTAGCCTATTTAAGCAGGACCTGCGATCGGATCATTTCCTTATACCGTCATAGGCAAAAGGCAAACAGCGAACTCATGTAGGTGGCAGGTGCCGGCATGACGCAGGCTAAAGCCGCGTTGTTCCTACCTGTTTCAATTGGCCAGTTAGTTGTCAGTCCTTGTGCGGGCTGTCCTTGTTTTGGCCTGTTTCGGTTCGACGTTGTCCCCGATTGAGTATCTAGGCGGAACTACCGACTGACGTCTCTCCTGGCCCCGTCAACCTTCGTGGTCGAGAGGTGTTTTCGGCCTGCGGTCCCGGCTTTCGCGGCTAGACGCCGCGAAAGGTTGGTGAGCTTCCGTCACCGAGAAAAGGTGACGGAAGCTACACTTCCGACAAGACTTTCCGAATGTATTGCCGTCGATTCGCGGGCAGGTCGAAGTCTGGATCTAAACCCTCATGTACCGGTGGCAGCAGCAGCAGCGATGGCGCCGTTGATACAATTCCCGTGTCGGTGGAGCCAACCGAACGCCTAACATACTGTAGATGTTGCTAGGATGTGTTTCTTACCATTGCTTAGCATTGCTTTCTCTTAGACTAGATAGATATATTGCCTCGTCGCTGCCTCTTGTCTGTCTGTACGTCGGTAAGTGTTGAGCAAACGAACGAGCTAGGACAGTACGACTGGTCACCAGACAAGGGCGATCGTTTGCGATATTCGCTTACAATTTTTGCATTTGGTACAAAAAGACGTATATAAATATGTATATATATATATATATATATACAACTAAAGGTATTATATAATATGACTAAGGGCTAGTAGTTTTATCAGTTGTCTTTCGCAGTCACCTCCATCATGATAGCAGATTATTTCTCTATTGTTGTAAGTTTGCTTGTCTTTCCCTCTCTGTTGTCATTTTGATTTGTATTTAAACCAAACTGGGCAATCGCTTAATCACCAAAGAATAGCGTATGTGTAGCAAATCGTCTTTTGGCAGAATGCAGTTTCTCGCCCGCCATATTGATGTTTAGGCGCCAGCTTGCGAGATCGACGGGCGCCATCTACCGAAAAGTCTCTAGAGAATTTGGCCGAATTGGCCGATGAAGTAGGCAACGCGACAACACTATTCTGCCTGTCTTGGAAACAAACGAGCCTAGCGCACAGCAGACTAGAACTAGTTTGGTTGGTGAGGTGGTGTCAGCTCGTAACTCGACCAGCCAAGCATCATTATGGTATTATATTTCGGTCAAGCTTTCTTTCATGGAATATATTGTTACATGGAAGAAACCCCTATATTAGACTAAGCGTGTAAATGCTCCTCGTTTACCCTGCCGCCGCATGATATCATGCCAATGTATTATTATTATTATTCAGCCCATGGCGGATGGACAAAAGCGTTCCTTCTACAGATAGCCAAAAACAGCATTTCTTCTAAAAACTGGGCCTGGCTTCAATCCTCTAAAATTTGAAGGAAAAAGGATTCAGAATGGTGCCAAGCTGAAGCGACTAAGGCTGAGGTGGGCCAGCCTTCGCTAAAGGAAACTTGTGCGTTAAACACACGGCGCAGTCTCTTAGTTGTTTTAAGTTTCCTAGAGCATGCTGATTGGGACGTATTGTTTGTAACTATTATTATCATTATGGTCTCCTGTAATATCTCGAATTTGCTTTGCCGAGCATTTCTGGAACTACTCTGTCCCCATGCTATAGCAGGTATAAGATTACTGCCGTGCATGACTTTGTTACATTCTAAGCTTATGTCCGCTTGTTTGAGAAAGCAATCGTGACGATGGAGCATGTTATTTAGAAGCCGTGAATTAATCAAACCGCAGAAGGGATCATTCCAGTTTTTATGTGGGCGTTCCAAAATATGACCCGGCAATTCTTGCTACAATGGTCTATTTCTTTTAGATCACATTCCGTGTTCAGTTTTGGAACTTGTTTCTCAACTTAAGTTTGCTCTTTCCGCCTTTTGCCGAGGTAACCCAAGCGCGAGAGACAGGGAGTCATGGGCTCTGGTTGAAGTCGCCATATAATTCCATTGTTGTTTCTTGTGGAACTTCGTGTGCTCTTTCGTGTGGTTGCGCTTTTTTTTTCTCAACGATTTGGGCTAGTGATGTCATTGCGGCAGGAGATGATGCCTCAAGAGATGATACTGCGCCGTCTTTGTGCATTTCTTGTCCTTCATACCTTTAGGCCAAACAGCGTTGGAGTCAGACTTTTATTTCGGAAATGACTCCTTCTGATAGCTTTCGTGTCCCGTGCTTCCTATTGGTTGGGCCCAAAGGGAATGCTAAACTCTTCTCGTAACGCATGACTCTGCTTCTCATCGTATACCCTTCATGCGCCATAGCTACTATCATTAAAGGTATGAGCGCCTTGTCTTATCATTTCCAAATATGCTGACCACAGGTTGCATTTTCTGCACATGAAATTATAATTTGGTGCGACACGGCCTGTGGCCGTGCATTTCATCCAAATGTGACAGCTTGCACATATTGCGAATTTAAGAGCCTCACCGGCAATGCACACTTTGAAAACCGGTATAGTGTCAACTACCAATCTGACTAAGGCCAATTTTTCTCAAGCCTTTCTGATCTCCTGTAGCATATTATTATTATTATTATTATTATTATTATTATTATTATTATTATTTTTATTAGACTTTTGCCGACTGAACCGTCATGCTGCGGGATATTGGCCTAAACTTGGCAGCTGTTGGAGCAGTTGTAGCATATCGTTTGGTTTTTATCTCTTTCATGATCTCCATTTGTGTCTCTTTTCCTCATTCCACCCTTCTTCTCCCCCCCTCTCTCTCTCCCCCCTGCAACTCTTCTTTTTCTCTCCCTCCCCCAAGCCTCTCTCTCTCTCGCTCTCAGTTGTATATTCCTGTCGTTGCGCCAAGCTTCGTGTAGATGTGCGTGCAATAAAAGCACTGAGCCGTCACAATAAACGCGACGATCCAACGGAAACAGCGGCATCCCGGCAACAACAACGACGACAACAACAACAACAACAACAACAACAACAACAACGAGACAACCAGGACGACAACTGCGGCAACGAGGGCGTAACGCCTACGACAACCTCCCAGCCCCAAGCTCTACGAGGCCGGAACCTACGGCGTCTTGTAGGCGACGGTAGGAGTCTGTCTGACAAGGACGACGACGACGACGAACGAACGTCGAGGGCATGCTCTACACGCTACCCCGTGTAGCTACGACAGCTATTACAGGCATAGGGCATCGGGTCTGCTGTCGACCAGCTGTCATAAAGTTGAGCATCGTCAATCCCCGCGCTCTCTCTCACCACTGGAATGCTACTGCGGCGCTACGGTCTGCTGGTTCTGGAGCGAACAGCCAGAGCGAAAGATAGATATAGAGAGAGAGAGAAAAGGAGAGAGAGAGGGGGAGATAGGGGGAGGGAGGGGGGGAGAGAGGGAGTGAGAGCGGCCCACTGCACGCAGACAGCCAAACATGTACGAGGTAGACTGCATACAGTGTCAGTAGCCAGACAGACATACACGCTGACGTACGGACGGATGGACAGACGCATATCCGACAGAAGGTCCAAGGAGTACAGGGAATAAGCAAATGTTTCCATGTAGCGTATCCGTCGGTTGGTCGGTGGTTGGTGGTATCGTTTCGTGTCGCCCCCCGGCATGTACGGCCCACAGGCCAGCCATGGCAACGGGGGCGCACTTCTTGCGACTTCTTCCTGCCCTACAGAACCTATGGCCTGCCACACTCGGCACACGGCATAAATGGAGGCAGTCTTCTATATGGTGTTGTTGTTGTCGTTGTTGTTGTTGTTGTTGTTGTTGTTGTTGATGATGTTTTGTTGTTGTCGTTGTTGTTGTGGTTGTTGTTGTGGTTGTTGTCGTCGTCGTTATTATCGTGACGGTTGTTGCTTTAGTTAATGTTGGTTAACGCTATTTTTGTTCCAAGTGTTTTTGTGGCATACCGAATTGCCACCGCTTTTAACGTGCCAGTAACATGCCGACAATCTTCTCGATGTAAGCTGTAGCTCTGTCTTGTGAGCAGTAATGAGGGTGATAAATCGGCATAATATTACCATAGTACCTAGTGCATCTTTATTAGACGGTAAGCTAATACTGTGTATTATAGATAGACACCACTGAGCCGCAAGGTATTTGAAAGTCTAGATTAGTAACCATTTACGGACCTAGACTTGCTCTCCGTATGTTGGTTGAGAGACAGAAAACAAAACTACTTTTTGTCCAAATCATGATTACAAATTTGCAATTCCACTGGACGAATTGAAATTAGGCGGAAACGGACATTTAGAGAACGGCCGAACGAACAAGATGGTGTCATATTGTGGCGGCGATATATTGCCGACATGTAAATAGTTTTGCCCAAAACTATTTTTTTTATACGATACGTAAGTGTATCTATTTTTTCACCGATCTATATGTCTACTACTAGAGTTAAGTGTTGTTCATTTTTCGTTGGATCAGGCAGAATAAACCCCCTTTGTTGATTGCACATCTAATGCTACATTCCTCTGCTGGAGAAAACCCAGTTGAATCCAATATAGGCACGGTTTGGTCTGAGTTAAGGTAGAGACGAAGTGATGTCGTACCGTGGTGGTGATGGTCTACCAACTGAGGGATTAAGGGCTAGAATTTTGGTGATGATTGTAACGTTGCTTCGTATCGTATTTGTTAATATTTACTAGTGGGCGATTATGGAAGGTTAAAATTGTTTTTTAGTAGGTTGTGACTCTTTGTGTAGCAGTAATCGTTAAAGTTTAATTTGCGATGCTTACACGAACGAGACTGATGACGGCAGGTAGATTGCTGAGTTCCGACGTTCTTCAAGTCTTCAAGTCCTTCAAGTTCTTCAAGTCCGAAGTCTCTTCAAGTCTAGCAGTTGTAAGTGGCCAATTTTATTGCATTGGCGCGATATGCGGCCTTTATGCCGAAGTTTACTGCTCGATTCAGCTCAAAGCGGAGCGTCCTTGAATAGATGCCAAACTGTCACGCAACATAAAGTTAAAGCCTTCCAGTGTATTTTGGTTAGTCAGGGTACTCAGACGCATATTCTACAATTTCCATTGGTCGGCGTAGCTGACGATTGTTGTTCTCTTCCTCTTCCTTCTCCTCATCTAAATTTGCCTCCGTTTGCATCGCGCGCGGCATTTCTCACGAATTGACGACGACTCATCTTTTTTTTTTGTATCCTGATCTGGGAGGTTTCGGGAATGCATGATGCACACGCGTCACTAGCAGCCTGCTTGTGGGACTAGTGTGGGACTCATGCATTCCCACACTTAACCCGATTTGCTCTTCGCACTCCCCCACCTCAGGCTCGGTACTACTTTGGCATTACTTCGACTGACGACCCGCCGCTAAGTGACACGAAGATGAGCTCGCGTTTATTCGAATGCTTCGCGCCCGGTTTGGACGATCAAACAAAGCGACCGATTTTGGCCGTCTTAAATTGGGATGAACTGCAAGAAAGTTCGACAACGTAGTCTCATCTGGTTATCATAGTGTTCGTGGTAGTAGAAGCAACCGGTAGTACTAGCAGTAGTAAATTTAGTAGTAGTAGTAGTAGAAGTAGTTTTGAAAAGTTGCTGGGGTAACCAACCCTCTCTGGCGCTGACTCAATTTCATGCAGGCCTCGAAATTTGCATTGCGCCGGCCGCGCATTGCGCCGGCCGCGCATCGTCGCCGATGTGCGTTTTGCCAGGCAATCAAAGATCGTCAAACATTTCGCCACGATCATTACCAACGTAAAGGGGCTCGCTGCAGTTTGAAATGTGGTATTATGTCAGAACGGTATTCTCCTCTCGACATTTTACGTTGTACACTTTGCCGCTCGTTCTTGAAAGAAACGACTGGCAGTATTGAAAGTAAAATTAGTAGCTAAATATGTCGATATAGTTCACAAAGCGATAGAGAGAGAGAGAGAGAAGCATGAACTCAAAGAATAACGTTAACCATTGGACCAATGTTGACAGAGGCGTCAGTCTCTCCGACGGCGCCTTTTGGAGCAAATATGGGGGCCTCCTTTCCATCGACACTGGCCAGCCGACAAGCTTTTGCCAAAATTGGGTCCAAATACGTCTATTTATAGCCCAGATAGCTTGGCCCCTCCATTTTTCAAATCGTGGACGCTACGTAGCAATGGGCTTATCTTGCGACATTCAAACTACCGGCCTCTATTTGCCCCGTTTGTAAGTCACTCTCTCTCCCTTCTTTGCTTTAGTTATTTTTATCTTTGCGGTGCTTGCATGTTCTTTTCTTCGTTAGACAAAATGGGGCATTGACGGCGGTCTGGGAGTAAAAAGAACTTGAAGACAATTGAGAAGGAACAGTAAGCATAGAGTAGCATCTCTGCAGCATCTCTCTCCCGGCGGCTGGCGGTAATGCAAGAAGGCAAGTACGTACGGCGGCAATGGGGAATGTTATTGTACTCGGCGGTACCACACAAACTTCTTTGTCTACTAAGAGAATGACCGCTAAAGGCCATGGAAGAAAGCGAAGGCGTATCGCGGCGGTGGGGTGTTTTAGGGCACTCCGAAACCCCCGGCAAACCCCTGAAGACTAAGGGAATGATGACACTATTCGAAAAAAAAAAGCCAATGGGTAGCATTAAGTAACGCTGCTCGATGGCGCGGGTGTGTGGATAGCTGAATGGATGGTTACGGTCCTGATTGCAGACGGGCTGACGCCAATTGCACAGTTCTACTGTTGAGTCCCTAGGAAGTAATATATATATTCTCTTACTTCTGCCCTCCGTACTTTTTGTCGCCATATGTTTTTTAATCTTCGTCTTTGTTTTCTTTTTCTTTCTCTGCTTTGCAAAACCTTCTTTTTTGTTTGGTTAAAGCTATGGCGGTGCGTGGCTACAGTAGTCCCGGCGTTTCAACATCAAGTGGGAGGCCCAGCCAGCTGAAACAAACGGTTATCGTGCCTCTGGGTGTACGTTCTCATAGCATAAGGTCTAAACCCATATGCACTTACCATTTGGCCAGCGTGACTGCCGTTGGCAGATAGTACAACAGCCAATGTAGACTGCTAACAAAGACAATGTGTATACAGCTAGCATTTCAGGGTCATCTTTGGCCGTCATTTCATCTTTCTCAAGATTAGGCCGCCCTAAGCGATCCAGTCGAAGTGCTAATCAGGTGCTCAATGTTGGTCCACATTTATGTAGTTTATTGGATACTGGGTGAATATAGTGGCGTGTTGTGTACGCAATACAGATGTACCGTGCTTACACTGTACGGGTATATTGTCGGCTTGCCGACTCGTGCATTGGTTTGTGATACGCCAATATTACCAAGGCGATTAATACGTAGAAATCTTGATTAGCACCATATTATAGTGAGTTTGTAGTGTGTGTGCAAATTATATATATATATACGCCGACAGATGAAGTCTTTCGTCACGCTTCCACGCAATAACAGCGGCAGCCGCAGCAGGAACAATTGCGTAGTACACGACGAAAATATAGCAGGACATCTTCATCGGGGAGAACAGAATAATAATAATAGGAAATTGGGACGACAAAGAAGATGTTCTGTGCATACTCTGAGAGCAGATAATCCAATTAGAAACAAGAGCGTTTGTTCTACGCTAGATGTTGTCCTACAGGGGCAGTTCCATCGCCGGTGGTTCAACTGGCTTTCCTTTGTTTGCTGCTGCTTCGGCTGCTGCTTAGTAATGTGGGTACAAGTGTTTGCCCACGTTCGACGCGTCTTTGGGTGTGTGCGCGAGCCCGTTGTTATGAAATCATACTCGAATGCTTTGTTGACGCTCGCTTTGTTCTTCGACAGAAGTTTTACTACTTCTTCTACTACTACGACGACTACTACTACTACTACTACTCCTGCTACTATAATTGCGTATTTGTTTACAATCATGCGATTGAATTATTCAAAACTGTCTTGTAGTGCCTATTCTACGAGTCGCTGGAAAAGCGACAAAAATACAACGATCAGCGTACACGTGACGGGTGTATACAGTATAATCGGGCTGAAGTTGCCGTACGTAATTAGAAACCTC
This sequence comes from Dermanyssus gallinae, assembly GCA_003439945.1. NCBI lineage: Eukaryota > Metazoa > Arthropoda > Arachnida > Mesostigmata > Dermanyssidae > Dermanyssus > Dermanyssus gallinae. The sequence goes on along the minus strand of QVRM01004942.1, from coordinate 202,832 downwards.
ATGGGCCGAAGGCAACATAGGCCGACGAGAGCTGCGTAGGTAATCCAATTGTATCTTGATTTCTTCGCCGCTCGAAGGAAGGACGGAACGAGGTTCTATTTTCGAAAACTCGGCTTTCTCATGCAGTGTAGCCCCACGATCCAGCCGGGGCGATTGAGTGGTTTCGGCCCCGAGCAGTCTGATACGGTAAATAACAGAACATTGTTGTTGGATTCGCCGAAAGCCTTCGCTTGGAGAAAACGGCTGCAGGCAACGTTCATTCTAAACTTAGCCAGTGTACGTTCTCCCTTTAACAAGCAACGAACACGCGTGAGCATCTAAGTGTTTCACGTGTGTGGGAATGCTTGGTTAAAGTGCACTACTATCAGCCATGACCGAACAGTGAGACTGTTGTTGTTTTAACGGCGGTTAAGGAAGTCATCGAAGTTTCTATAAACGTCGTCTGTCTGCAGAACTAGAACGCCAAAAAGAATGTGTTTGTTCGGATATTGTTGTTGTTGTTGACGGTTGACTTTGTCAGCATTGCATGTAACTTAGACACCTCTCACATCGTGTATGGGATTCCACAAGATTCCACGGTATTGGAACACATTTAAGGGAACGCATTTGTTTTAGGCTGCCTGTTTCCAAAAGCAGTAGCAGTGATCTAAAAGTATGATATCGTCAACCGCGCGGCAATCGCACCGGGCTGTCGTTGAATCGTTTAACAAGTGAGGAGTCCTACTGGCTCCGAGTACGACCTTGCGAGGTTCTACAAGGCAGTGCAGCTGTTGGCCGCTACTGCACGGCGTACTGCGCTGGAGTCGTCAGCTGGCGCATATCCGATGGGGCCTTAGCTCTAATCTAGTGCTTTTCCAAGACTGTATTTGTTACGTATTTGTTGCCAGCAGTTTCATCGGGACTACTTTGGTTTTTACGTTGCCTCAAACTACTTCTACTACTACCACTACAAACTAAACTCTTCTTGTCGTGCATTTCTCTCTTTGCCTTCGCAAGTCAGGCGACATACCGGTGATGACTGAATACACACGACGAGTTTCTATAAAAGAGTACCGGCTGGGTTTTAGTACTCTTCCATAGAACGATCAGATCGAGACTGCAATACTTGATTGTTGGTTAAGATCGGGTTATGTCGTTACCCCCCCCCCCCCGGCGAGGAGAGATGGCGAGAGGACGCGCAACCCGAGACGACTATGCGAGACGTCAGTGCGTCGTTTAGTCACTAGCCGCCACAGAGTACGAATTTCAAGACCCCTATCTTTCTCTCGAGCTCTCATTTTCATTTTCTTCAGATACGCTTCGGATCGATTTGCTGCTTGCTCACAGACTGGCTCCAGTCGATTGCAGCTAGATCGAACCTGAGCCAAGCGCCGACTTCTTCGCTCACTTCTTGATGCGATCTTCACGTATAGTAGGTAGTACATGATCGACCGCGGCCTAAACAGCGGTGTGGTAGGTGATCACCGTAGGCATTGGCGCTTCTGACGTCGCTGTGCAGAGCCATCTCAGAGGACGATCGGAAATCAATTTCCGTCGGTTTTCAAGCATAACAAACCGGCGGCCAATAGCCGATCCTTCCGCCTAGGATTGCTGCTATTAGCACCTGGGCCGCGAGTAAAGCGATTCGTCGTCCAACTGCAGTCTAGGAAAAAGGAAGGGAAACATCCTGGTGGTATCATCTTTGTTGTTATTGTCGTTGTTGATGTTGTTGCTGTCGTCGTCGCCGTGATCAGGACCAACTATGCCAGCAGTTCATACGCGTTCCAAGAGTACACGATAACCTTAATTTTTCCAATGCATTGAAACAGACCTAACGCTTAGTATACTATTCGCGAAAGTGCATTTTCTTAGAAATAGCTGATTTCATCATTATGTATGCTGGATAGGGTATTGACGCTGTGTCACTTCAATGATCCACTTATGACTAACGACAAAGTCTCGAATCTCGTGCACAGGTATGTGTTGTCAATAAGTGTTTCGGCAACCGTTCGGTAAAACCTGCCCTGTACAAGTCTGACACGTTACAACAACAGAGTCAAATAAGTCAAATAAGTCCGGTTAATCCAACGGCTAACCGAACGCGACAAAAGCGAATCCAGGAGAATGACGTCGTCGTTGTTATTTATATGTGTACATCATTATATATATATATATATATATATATATATATATATATATATATATATATATATATATATATATAGAATCACGACCCTGTAAATCTGAAGGAAAATTATTTAGAGAGAAAAATACTCTACACTGGGCTTAAAACTCTCAACCTCTTACCTTGTGTATTGTATTTGGTCTTGTATGTACTTAATCTTATGCGATTTCCCTTGGCACGACAGGTATTATCTGCTCAACGTTTGCGTTGTTAAATCCAACGTCACTTTTCCTCCTCCTACTGTCGCGGGCCATTTCCGCTCCAACCGTTGTGAAAAAAGTTAAATATGTATGTATACGTGCATCTATAGGTGGGCACATATACACGAAAGCATGCATCTAAGGACATACGATACATACATTTAAGAAGACTATTCATTCAGACGTTGATTACTGGATTTACGACACCTGACCTGAATAGAGTTGACTGCTGTTTTGGCAGTTAATCTATATAAATATATATATATATATATATATATATATATATATATATATATATACTACGCTCATCGACACAGGCTACACCGTTCGAATGTAAGCCGCCGTAATTTGAATTACAGCGGCCAGCCGTCTGCATAGGTCGAAATGTTTACGTACCCGTAGTTCCCTGTTTCTGGTTGGCTTTAATTTGATTGTGATCTTTGTGCCCGTAACACCATGATCTGCCCATCTCTTGTTGGATTCCACTTGTTGTTGCCGCCGCTGCTGCCGCCCTCTTCATCGGTTTTAATACTTACAGATCTCTAAGTATTAAAAAAAAAAAACAGTTGTTCTGCGACTGTTTCTATATATGGGGCACATTCATCTATTGACCATCGTTCGTCAGTCGATATACACGTATGTTTGTACACTTTCGACACACAGTCTACTTTACTGTACTGATTGGCTGCTGCTGCTGACGCCGCGATGATCTTGGGTCGTTCAACCAGTCGCTTTTGTCATACTAGACAGTCTCGTAAAGGGTTATCTTTATTACTCGGTTCCCCATGGCTCTGTTTGCCCTACTCTGCCCCCGTTCCCTCTATCCACCTGGCCTCGCCCACTTGCCCTAGGTTCTCGGTCCCTCGTAGTATTCCTCGCCGTATTCCCTTATCCCTTCCTTTACCCCTCTCTCTCCCTCTCTCTCTCTCGCCCCATTTCTCTCTCTCTCCCTCCACCTTTCTCTCTCTTCCTTTCTCTCTCTCTCCCTCTCTATCTCTCTCTCGCACCTTTGTCGACTGCATTCACACCGACAACACGCTAGAGTTTCTGTGTGTGTATGCATCGGGGGCGTCGGGGGCGAGGGTGTTGCGTATATCTCTCCGCAGCACACGAAGCTGGAGTATTGTTGGCTCCAACTTGGCTTGCTGCTGCTGCTGGTGTGTTGTTTGCTCACCCACTACTACTGCTACTACTACATTGACTGGCGTCGTCTTTTGCTTCGTTGGAAAGTTGATGATAGATAGTAGACCGAACCAAACAGTAGCTTAGTAGCTATTTATTACCTATCGACTCTGTGCTCTTGTTCGATCGCTGTCATGACCGTCCGGTGCGCGCCATCGTAACCATTGTTCCATTGTCATGGATTGTATGACCACATCCACACACACACGCACGCACGCATGCATTGATACTTGTATACGGGTGTGTGTGTGTGTGCCTATGTATGTACATACATGCATACATACATGCATTCGTACAAGCATACATACCGCTGCGTGCACACATGAGTCTCTAGTGGTTTCTGCGTGCCGAAGACAACCAGGACCAAACCTAGGACTAGGACGACGACGACAACAACAACAACGTAAACAATGAAAACAATAGACAAAACAACAGCAATACGGGCAATACAACTAAAAGCTACGACGGCAACAACGTCAACAACAACAACAGCGTCAACAACTGTTAATAATAATAATAATAATAATAGCAAGCAAGACGACAACGACATATGCCACGACCGTTTACAATAGCGGCCATAGAGCAAGGGCAACAATGATAGCGACAAGACAACGATAAAGCAAATGAAACGCCACGCAGTCAATGGCAGCCACCAACGAGAGCGATATCAGCTGAGACCGCTGAGACCACCGCAGCAGCAGCAGCAACAACAGCCGCAATAGCACCACTACTAACAATAGCCACTGGTCATGGCCTGGCTAAGAAACATACGCCACCACACAAACTCGGCAGAAGGTCAAAATGAATCGGACACAGGTTGACGATGGACACAGGAACACACGGTACAGTACGGGGAGTGTTTGTCAAGATTGAAAAGAGGAAACCCCTAGGAAGAGTAGGTTAATGTAGGCAATGTAGTACGCTTTGATGATGTGCATGTAGTTCGCTTTTCCACGTAAATCCACGTATCTGTGGTCAGCCTATATACAGGGGGACTAAGGACAGAAACAATGAGAACAGATGGGGCGGAGCGCAGCGGCGCGATAGATAGATAGATAGATAGATAGCGGCAGTCTACACTTGGCAATGAGCGCCTCGCCGTGCCATGATTATTGTGTGGCTTATTTTGGGCCGCTATCGACCATCGCACAAATCAGGGCCCGACGCTAGCGTCCTTGAGCGACGATAACTGCGCGATGACACCATATTGCGGCCTATAATAACGTATGTAAGTATATATCTTAAGGCCGGGCACAAGAACAACAATTAAACAATTGTTTTTTTCCTCAACAATTAAAACCACGGCGACCAACTGCTAGTTAGCGTAGATAGGGAGCAACGGGGACCATGGTCGGCAACAGCAAAATGCTTAGCAAGGGATTTAAACAGATTACGAAGGAGCAACCACATAAGACATTCAGTTTCGAAAAGAGCCCTAGTGGAGCGCTCAGTGTGTGGTTGTTTGCTTTAGTTTGGTAAACAATAAGAACATTTGGTCTCTGCATCACAGTCGCTCGAAAATTTGAGTGAGAAGTTGTATAAGGAGTAGAGCATAGGATGGGCATCCTTGAGACGTAGAGTATGGGCCCGATCTCTCAGTCCTCGATAAGCCTAAGATCTCTTAACTTGTCCACTTTGATTTCACTAAGCGTCTATAGCCTTTGCATGCACGTCACTTATGCGATAGACACGTTTTAAAAGCTAGTTTCGCACTGGAAATATTAGCCTTTGGGCAGGAGAGTTTCTGGTCTGCTGTGTACTAACGTATTGCCACACATGGCTACTGAGAACAACAAGCTTAGAGCTGAGATTAGTTCGTGGCATCATTATTGAATAAGTGCTTAGGTCTTTAATATATATATATATATATATATATATATATATATATATTTGTCATAAACTTGTGCCTAATAAAAATACAAATACAGATCGAATATATATATATATATATATATATATATATATATACGATCTGTATTTGTAGTTTTATTAGGCACAAGTTTATGACAAATATATGCGCATTTTTTTTTGGAGTAACTATTCATATGTACTAAGTCATAGAGTAATACAGGTTACAGCGATATGAAGCACTACGATCCCCTCTCCCAATATATATATATATATATATATATATATATATTTGTTTATTAGAAGGGCTTCCCTTCATTTTTTCTGGTCGTAAATCACTGTGTAGATCCACCGAAGTTGTATGACCGCCGTTTTGGCAGTCGTTGACGCCTGGGTCATTGATATATGCTCCCAACAAAGCGATGAAGACGTCTTCTACCCAATTTTCTTACTTAGCACCCTTGTTCGACTATTCTTTACCGGCGTCCCTTGCTCGCATAGCCCTTCCATCTTAACCCTCTTTCATTCGCTTTCATTTTATTCGCAGCCCACTACTATCACTATACTGCTATGGTTTGCCTTAATTAAATGCTTTGAGAATGGGGGGTAGTGCCAATGGTGGATAGATCAGTAAGACCGTGGAAAGACTCAGAGCAAGACGAGGCATTTTGGGAATAATAATAATAATAATAATATCTTTTGCGACGCCATATTTTCGCGGGAAATCTATATTTCCCTTCTGTCTTTTCTTCTTCATCATTATCATCATCATCATTCTTTCGTTCCTCCTTTTCAATTCTAGCAGATTTATCGCACGCTGTACAAATGTTCAAGTTGGCAGCAATCACTTCCACGCCGTTGCTGCGTGCGTCGTTTGGAGCTGCCGCTTGTCGGTGGCTGAAGACGCCAGTGTGGGGCACTTGAACACGAGTGGGCCCGTCGAGAAAACGCGATGTGGAAAAATTGCTGGGGTCGACTCATCGTGGGCTGTCCTCGATCTTTGTTGTTGTTGTCTTTGTCGCCATTGACAGCGTTATACTCAACGCTTTTGTTTGTGTTGTGTCCCTTAGGTCGCTAACCGGCTGCCGCTGGGTTACCTGGGGTCTCGTCCCGTAGGGTCTTTTCGGGGCTGACTCTCAGCCAAGATTTAACGTCCATGGGACTGCTTTTCGCATTGCTTCATAGACGGACCCCCACTAATACATATGTGCAACGGTGGGGTTCGAACCCGCGCACCTATGTGTCTCCTCCGGTTGCGAGGTGCAGACGCATGCCACCACGCCACCGGGCTCGACCGTCCCGTAGGGTCTGTCCCGCTACAACTGTCCAACTGTTTCGCAGCTGTCGCGCGGTTCAATTTGGAGCCTAGGAGTTCCATGCCTCCTGTCGTCGTTTGTTTTCCTGATATATTATCTTCTTCCTGACTGTGGTTTTTCTCTCTCTGTGTCCTTCTTCGCTTGCTCTCCGGTTCGCAATGTATCCGTTGCTTTGAAAATTTTCTTAATTTCTCCGTTCTGGGCAGGGTAGCCGACACTCCTATCTTAGAATCTTCCCGCTTTGAGTGTTTCATTGGTTCTCGATCAAACGCTAGCCTGCTTCGAAAAAATTGGTCTTTAAAACATCTGGAACTCTGTGACACTTGCTAGCTTTTTCCGTATTATACCCTATGCAAATTATGCAAGGGATCACGAGTTATCGTTTGTTTGATACAACATAGGAATTCTGGGTCATACACCGCGGGGCTTGCTATGTTTTGTCAACGGGTGTTGTCAATAAGTCTGGTGAAAGTTTTCTGGAGTGTTTGGTCTCGTAAGAAACTGGTTCAGATGCTAAGAAAGCATTCTTGGACACTTGCGGACAACTCTTTCAAGTATAGGCTTATCGAGCGGGCTCAGAAGTCATATTGTCTTTTTGAGGCTTAGTTAACATATAGCGGGCATCGTGGAAAAAAAGTTCTAGCAAGTATAGTGCCTAGATATAATCCGAGCTGTTTTGCTTCCTTAGAGAGAGACGTGTTGTCCCTGAAACTCCAGGTAGCCATGAGGGAGGCATTTCTCTTAAGATGGCAGGACAGCTAAGTTTTTCCGGCGTGAAGGATAGCACGCATAGGGCGAACTAGGGGACGACCCTTGCGATAGCGCCATAAACTATCCTTTCAAGTTCACTATATATATATATATATATATATATATATATATATATATATATGCATATTTTTATACTGTATGGATTGTATATTTCAATGTACTTTACGTGAACACTAAATGATCTCGCGACGCTTTATTCGCGCGCGCGTGCTACAGCATTTGAAGCGTGACTGGGCTTTCTCTTTTTATAAAGGCACTGTCGCTGATTAGTCCTACTCTACTAGTATGTGGTGAAATAACATTTCAATAACTTAAAAAAAAAACATATATATATATATATATATATATATATATATATATATAGAGAGAGAGAGAGAGAGAGAGAGAGACAATTAAAGAAAGTACGATAACTTGATGGCGTATACACTTGTCTACACTTGCCGATCTGACACTGCTTCTGTGTCGGTTGATGATGATTACAGGGATGCATCGTGCCGGAGCTACTACTGTCCCACAGGGCTCCTTCGGATCTACGTAGCGGCGACCGTCTTTCGGCGAGCGCGTGGTTGGCGCCACGTGTCCTCGAGAGAGGCCGTCGAGCCTGCTATAACGCCACCACCACCACCACCAACCGCAAGGAACTGCACTCGTAGAGGACGGCTCAAACAGGCCTGCAGTGTAGCCAGACTGCCCTGTAGTGTCGTGTAGTGGCCGGGAAGTGAATAGGGAACCGTGTAAAGCTCGAGTCTGCCGCCCCGCACCCGCACCGGCAGTACCAGTGAAACAAGCGCTACGAATAGGAATTGTAGCATGGGGAGCAAGCGCCATAGGTAACCACCACCAACCACTGCCGGACGCAGACTTCATCACCGACACATGTCAACGAGCGTGATGCTGATGATGATGACAATGGTGATAGAGATGTCGATGATGATGACGGCGATGACACTTAGTGGGGCCGCTTTATTGACGAGTTTGCGCCTTACCGCAAGTTGCCCAGGGGGTTCTCGCCGCCATCCTCCGGCGTAACGTTCACAACGCGCCACTATCCCCGCAGTACTTCCTTCCGCCGACTGTTGCGTCATCTTCGTCTGACCATCGGACACCACGACTAGCCCAAGACTAGCCGACGTCAGCGCCAGAAGCGGAGGCAAAAACGACAACTACTATCACGTAACGGCCGGCTACTAGCTATAACTCTGGTAGCTGAGCCATAAGCGGCGGTAGTACACAAAGGCGTAGTCGTCGTAGAAGTAGGTGGACGGGGGGTGGAGTATACGTCGCGGTTGTCGTAGTTGTCTGTACAGGGGGCAGAGAGTCACGGGCCGGACGAAGAAACGTGCACGCATGTCGACGGGGGCATGCGTGTCGTGTCGCACACGAATCAGCAACGACAGTTTGTAGTTCGCAGCAGTACGTTGCTGGCTGGACATAGTGTGCTGGCCGCCACACCACCGGCGCCGCCGCCACCGTCGCTATTAGACCGCTCCGACAGACCTACAGACAAGGCCTTAACACGGGGCAGGGAACTTGGACAGTTGGGATTTTGGCTGGGCTGGGACTTCTTTGGCAGCTGAGGTTTGGGCAGTTGGGATTTGGGCCTGATTGGGGTTGACGCTACGAGAAGGACAACGAACAGCTTGTCGTTGTCGCCGGTCGCCCAGTGTGGGTCACATACACGGCGGCTACTTGTACGAAAGCTGGCTGACTGGCTCGTTGGAGAAGAAGGAATCGCCTCCACTTTCTGCCGCTCTTGCTGCCGCACTCGACAACAACAACAACTACGGTTGACAACGAAGAAACCCAACGCAAGTCGATAGTGGAGGACTACGGAGGGTCTACGCACATACGAACGGTGGTCTTCTTGAGTCAAGCGGGCACGAGTGCATGGGTGGGTGTGCGCGTGAGAGAGAACTAGAGGGGGAGAGTGTGAGAAAGTTTGATACAGAGGAGGATCGAGAAGACAATAGTTACAACAAAAGCTCCGGTGCTGCGGTGGCCGAGCCTTCTCTGTGCGACCACCAAGATGCGACGCAATCCCCGTCGCGTACTCAAGCTGGCGGCTGGCGCTGTGTCGCTCGTCCTGCTAACGGCCGTCATCACGAGGGGAATAGACAGCGACGAGGGCCCGTTCGTCATCCAGCAGAGCACCTTGCTAGCGGGTGAATCAGCGCTCAAAGAGCAAGTCTACGACACTGGTAACAACTACATTGTGAACAACGATAACAGCAACAGCAACGCTGCCATCAAGAGCCCTGATATTTCAAACGATGTAAGTGCAAACGAAACAATTGTTGTTCGGGGAAATTAATTGTATGTAAGGTACCTATGATTCAGTGCCATTTTGCTATTTTTTGTTGTTTTTTGCTATGATGCCGTCTGCTGTATTACCCACGTGCATATATATTTTTTGTTATTGTTGCACGTAAATGACTATACTTTGTTTACATTTAACTCGTCATTGTTCACAATGACTTCTTTCCTATTGTCAGTGCATCTAAGCTAGATAGTGTGCCAATGGGCGGCATGAGTATAGCTTATTATAATAAACAATGTCTTTATTTGCACAAAAGAGATGTTATCGTTACTACTGTCATCATTCTTGCGATCTTCTGCTTCGCGATGTCTTTCTTAGAAATGCTGTATAGGCCGCGTCGAGTTTTTTGCTAACTTTTCTGCTACATGACTGCAATTGATTTTGTAAACTCTCGCTCGCAAAGTCGCTGCTATAACGAATGTTTATGGGCAAATACAGGATTCTAACACTGTCGAAGAAAACCAATATAGGCTAGAAGTCATAAGGTGCTGAAAAGCGCGTCAGATGTCCCTATTCATGGGGTCTAGTTGCTTGGACCTAGAGCCGTATTTGGTCAGCTAGGCCGTGAGCCGTAGCGCTTGAAAATGTCAGACAGCTGTGTTCTGGGTCTAATACATGTCAGTTCATTGTTGAATAAATTTCCTGTCGGGAGTACAACTTATTGTCGTGATGATTATTTTCTCTAATATTGCTCATCGAGACAACAATGATCATAAGACACATAAAAACGAGAACAACAATAGTAAGTGTGTGTTCCGTGACTTGCAGTAAATTTAACCTCCAATAAACAAACTAAAGAGAAACGTTTTGCATGTTTGCGAAAGCATCGCAGCTGTACTAAAATTTTCGCCGGTGAATGGTACACAGATATTTGACGACACGGCATGACCGAGGGACCCGGAACGACATAATGGTGCTGATTCCTTGGCATGCAACCAATTTGGCTTCTGAATGTAAATATTACATTCTCTAGTTTACCTTCATTTGATACGATGCAGGCGAATCAAGCCGGTGACCCGACGATACCTGTGATTCTACCGACAAGGCCTCGGGTGGCATCTGTAAAAGCCAACGATCGCATAGACTGGCACGACTATGCCCAAATGAAGGTGGACGAAGCTGCGCGCGGTCCCGGCGAACATGGAGCTGCTCTTGAACTTCCCAAAGATGCCCATACCCAACTTCTTAAGGATGCTTTATATAAGGTAAGGGTAAAAACGGAGGACAAGAAAGTAGACCAACATCTCGTTACACTAGAGGTAGAGCGGGCGGTATTAAAAAGTTGATGCGAAGGGGACAGCGAAGGGGACAGCTGTTGCAGATTTTGCCATTCCCGATTACGTGTAACAAATGTTTAATGTATGAACAAAACAATCACTTGTTATCTGTCTTATTATATGCTAACGTGTTCGTAACTATGTATCCTGTGTAATATCAATACTGCCCTTTTAAGGTGAACGGTTTCAACGCTGCTGTATCGGACTTGATTGCTCTGAATCGAAGCCTGCCGGATATTCGACACGCTAAGTAAGTGCGCGATGTTCTTGCTCTGCTTTCACGTCTGGACTGCATATAACATTGCACATGTGTACGGAAACATCCAACATACTGATTCTGCATTGTTTCAGTTGTTGGTTTAGCTAGAACTGTCGGTAGTGAGCTGTGATCACGATTCTGCTTTTGAACACACGTGTCTGGTCATGGCAGTGGCGGCGGGGTCTATTGGACCCCCCCCCCCCCCCGTTCACTGGCAAGGTTTCCGATAGTAAGATTCAATGCAGTGGGGGAAACGGCGATCGCGGAGCGAAGCTATACAGTTAGTTTCTTTCGGCACCATCCAACCAACTAAAATAGCAGTGAGGCTAAGGTATTAGGCAGCAGGAACACTGGGCGCTGGTAGGCTGGACAGATAGGGCGAGGCACGATCTGCTGCTGTTGCTGCTGCTCTAGGCGGCTGTAAGCTTCTACGGCTGAGTCGTCCACTAGATAGGTCGCGTTTAGTCCATCGTTGAGTGGAAGCGTTGTCTTCTCTGTCATTCACTTCATTTTGTGCGGCGGCCTGGCTCTTTATACGATTTTGTTGTATGTTTTGTTTTCCGTCGTCACTGCTGCTGCTGCTGTGATCGTCGTCACCGCCATGCTTTCCTTCCCGCGCGTCGCCTCTCCTCCGTCCGATCTCCGTCCGGGATATACGGTTTCACTGCAGTTGTGCGAAGAAACGCTATCTTCGGGCTCTGCCAACGGTGAGCGTGGTGATCCCGTTCCACAACGAGCACCTCTCGACTCTCCTGCGGACGGTGCACAGCGTTATCAACCGCTCGCCCCACCATCTCATCAAGGACGTCATTCTCGTCGACGACTTCAGCAACAAGCCCGAGCTAAGTAAGTACTTTCACTACGCCGCACGGCCAGATAGACCTGCCGCCGCCGCCGCCGCCGCCAACGGATTCGCGTCGGATCGGCCTGCGCGCTTGTCGTATCGAGCGAACATATGATATGGTCGATCTCGTTCTCTCTCTCTCTCGCGCGCGCTCTCTCTCTCTCTCTCTCGGTTGTTTTCTCTCTCTTTTTCGGATATTCGAAATGGATTTGCCCGCCATGCACCAATAGACACTTCCCACATCCATGCACACATACACTATACATATACAACAGACATTTTATACCTAAAACAGACATTATATACGTACAACATACATTATATACGTACAACATACATTATATAAGTACAACATACATTAGATACGTACAACATACATTATATAAGTACAACATACATTATATGCATGATGGCTGTGAGCGCGCTTCGTGAGCGACGGGCGAACAGGGAGGGGTGCGTTCGGGTTAACACCATCAACTTTCGGCGTCGACACGGTCACGCCAGCGGTCGACATGTCCGGAGTTCCGAGCGGCTGGCCTCTATTTCTGTATCTCGGCTTTGCACGTTCGAAAGCTCGCCAACTTGTAACGACATTAAACCTGGGCCGGAACTTGGACTCTATGTCTCATTGCGTGACTAGCAATTAAGAAGTAGGTCTGCACCTTGATTACGAGTGTGTAACACCTTGCGCAGTGTATAACGCAGATAAACTTAAAGACGTATATCTATATATATAAGTATATATACATATATAATAAAGGCGCTTATTTTGGATGTGACTATCACCGACACGCTCCCCCCTCGAACCTGGAGGCCAGTGCATCTGCCGCTGGCTCCGCGGCACGCAAGGCTAAACGTCTAAAGACCAACAATTATGTCTAGCTCGCCAACAAGTTCATTTTCTTGCCGCTAGTATTTGACACATTTAGGGGACCCGGCTCTGAGGCATGGTCACCTCTTCAGATAATTGGCAAACGAATCGAGCTGGTGACAGGGGACAAAAGAGCTCTTGATTTTCTATTTCAGCGGCTATTTCTGGCGGTTAAGCGCGGTAATGCGGTAGCAATAATGGACACAATGAGGGGCTGCCTCGAGGATAAGCCTCGACTGGTACCGCTCCTCACAAGCCCTAGTGTAGTTAATTAATCACATTTCCCTGTAACCACAAAAAATAAATCAATATATATATATATATATATATATATATATTAATCACATTTCCCTGTAACCACAAAAAATAAATCAATATATATATATATATATATATATATATATACTATGGTAAAGTGATATGCTCACAATATATTCACACATGGGAAGATGAAAGATCTGAATTATATATAAAAATCGTGCAGCCTCCCTTGCCTAAGTACATTTTGAGCACATCACTTTAGATTCACGATTAACGTTCCTTATAAACTCTAGCAGGAGTTCCCACGAACTTAGGAAACAGGACTGAATAACCATTGATTGCCTATGTTTGAGAAGCTGTTTGGATACATGCACACGTTTGGAACGTAAATATGGTTTACTAGCAAAATTGGTATTCCTAGCACAAGGTAGTTTGAGGCAAGATCGATACATAAGTTACCGAAAGCGAGCTCTTACATGGCAAATGTCGTTCGAACAATTAACATTTTATTGTTTTAGCCTGTTATTCTATAATATGTGAGATGCCCGATGACTTGTTGCTATCTGACCACCATAATGTTTTTATTTTTTTGGTTACGGCCGTATTTTCTTCAAGTCTGCCTGAGTCTACACCAACACTTTATCGAAGGATTTTCAACTACAGATGGAACTCTTCGGGGTTATATCGGTGTCGTGCGAATATAATTGTGCGAACAAACGAACGCCAGTTATCTCAACACACAGATGCTCCATTCTCTTTTATGGAATATCAAAGTGCGATTGAGATGTTGATGAATAAGAAGTCTTTTGGACCCGATCGCGTCCGGAGCAGTTCGATCGGAATGCTTACTAAAGGTCATCCCTAAAGGAAAAGGCAACCTGCTCTGTTCACCGTCTTGGCGAGGCATTGCAAAGAAAAGTTGCAGTTACAAACCTTGTACGCTGTATCTATAGACTACAATTGACAGCCCCCAGGGAGACTATGCTATCGGATTCCACAACCCGTGTAATGAGTATCGCTATACATTTTGCGGCCTAATTTGCATCAAATTTCCTCGTGAGACATGTCGGTCCGCGCCAGTTATTTAAATGTTGTGATATTTTCCAAATATGCATATACAACATATTCTACATACGTTCAAGAGTAACGAAAAGAGTCCCGTATTCGAGATGTACTGTAATGTAATTGTAACAAAACTCAGAGACAACAACAAGAATAGCAACAACAACAACAACAGCAATAACAACAATAACAAGTAACCGGTACTGGTCAATTTCTGAACCTTCTAAATGCAAAGCAATGGCATTGTCACGACGCCACCTTGTTCAAACATTTGTTAGTTACATTTGAGAAGAGGTAAATGAGTAGATATTTAGCAAAATTGCATAACCATGTGTTTGCTTTGTTTGCACTGCTTGTCATCTTTGTGGCTAGAACAAGAGCTGGACAAAGCGCTCCGGCCGTTTGGAGCGCGGGTTCGAGTCGTACGTGCAATGCGTCGTGAAGGACTAATCCGCGCTCGTCTAATGGGAGCGCGCGCAGCTGTTGGAGAGGTGTTGATCTTCTTGGACTCGCACACAGAGGCCAATGTTAACTGGCTGCCTCCGTTGCTGGGTGAGTACTTTCAATTCGGGGCTTCACGCGGTTCCTCTTTCATTAACCTGATTATTGGCTTCCTATCAGTGACTTCTCATGCCTCGATGTACGCACTTCAACGGCACCGTCTTTGATTCATTCACGAGATATTGGTCATCTCAGTTCTACTGGCATCTGCATGGCTTTGCGTAGCCGTAGCGGATCAATTTAACGACTGACTATAACAAGTTGTCATTAAATCTCACTTATTTAGTTAGTTGTTGCTGTCTACAGGTCGTCGACGTCGAAATAGGAGATGTAACATGACATTTAATTATTTGTTTTATTTTATTAACGCTCGACGACTGTGTAAACGTGTTTTTGTATTACACTAAAGAGTTCCGAGACAGCCATCAATCGCGAAACACTGACACATACTCCAATGGGTTTAACCTGTAATATAATATGGGACACGTTTTCTTTACTGCCCGTATCTTGATGATTTAGAATGTTCGGGACTGTCGCTATCATACTGGACTTGTTCTTTGCAACTTTTTTGCTAACTGCAAACCAAGGACGCAGAAGGTTGTAGCTCGTTACGTGAACTACTGAAAACCGCCACATTTCCAAATGTAAAAATGTCGCCTGGAGTGCTTCGTAAACTCTTGGTCTTCTTTCTGACGTGGTCGAGCACCTTGCTCAAGTTGGCCGGTCTAATCTAGCTGGCAAAGCAAACAAGTTTGCCGTTGGCACACGGCATTTGCCTGTACAGTTAATAGTTAAGTCCCAATAAAGAAATATTCGCATTCTTCAGACTCTGAGCCGAACGATCACCAGTATATTCAACTGTACTCTTAATAATAATAAACATTATTATTCGTTTGTGCAATCTATTCGTCCGGCCGATCGTTTGTGTAGTTGTCATGTCGGTGTAGAGATGTTTTTCGGGTGAAATGTCTACACGTAGCGATTCGTCGAATCTTTGATTTGAAAAATGTAGGCTTAACACAGGGACAGCGTGTCGAGACTGTTGACCATAGTCACAACCGGGGCTATTGGTGGGTTGCTTTTGTTGGTACTGGCGTTGTTGTTGTGGTTGCTGGTGTTGCTGTCGTCGTTGTTGTTGCTGCTGCTTTTACTGTTGTTGCTGTTACTGTTTGGTTTATAGAGCCGATCGCCGAGAACCGCCATACGGTCGTCTGCCCTTTCATCGACGTCATCGACTACGAGACGTTCGCCTACCGGGCGCAGGACGAAGGGGCCCGGGGCGCGTTCGACTGGGAGCTGTACTACAAGCGTCTACCGCTGCTTCCCGCCGATCAGTACCGCCCAACGGAACCGTTCGAAAGTCCCGTGATGGCTGGCGGGTTGTTTGCCATTGACCGGCAGTACTTCTGGGAGCTAGGTAAGAAAAAGTCTCCAGAGAACGGGAACGGGCAACGACATTGGGAACAGCAACGGGGAGGACAGAAGGTGGGGAACAAGAAAGAGACAGGAAACATCGCTGAAACGACAGCTCACTTTGCAGTTGGTTGCTGCTGCTGGCACTGACTGCGGTTGTTGTTGTTGCTGCTGCTGCCACTGCTAGGATACTAAGTAAAGAACTAATTCAAATACATTTGTAACTACTTACCATTACCGCACTTGTTAAGACGTGCAGCGCAGTGGTCGTGGGAGTATTGATATGACGATTGACTGACACCTTTACGGGTTGCAGATGCATAGCTATTAGCGGGTATTCGCGATGCTCCTGATTGAAATTATGACGATTATGATAAAACTAATTAGTAGTAGCAGTAGTAGTAGAAGCATCCCGGTTGTCATCTACCGGGCTATCGCCGGTTTGATCCCTCATGTTAATCGAACTTTATTTGAGCGATGCTTATTGACCATAGATGATAAGCCACACCGCTGAAAGTCAGTGACCATGGGAAAGGGAAACCCTAGATATCTTAATATGTCCGCTTTTGCTGCTGTTCCCGATATAAAAGGGTGATATATGTGTATTTAGGTATCATGTCAGTAGAATAATAAATACAACCATCCATCCAGCAGTCGTGATAGTTTTAGTAATGTTTTAAGTTAGTGCACTAACAAGCCTTGTACGCATCAACGGCTCAGCGTGGTAACCTAAGTAAAGCTTTCGGGCTGACTTTCAGTCAAGATTTAACGTTTACGGGACTGCTTTTCGCATTGCTTCATAGATTGATTCTCATAAATACAAATGTGCAACGGTGGGGCACGAACCCGCGCACCTATGTGCGCGCTTCCGGTTGCAAGGCGCAGTCGAGTGCACCACGCCACCGGCTTGACTCGCGTAACCTACGTAGCACTAAAGGCCGGGTCTGCTAGGAGTTGGGCTAAAGTGCTAAAGATGTCTGAAAGTCACTCTAAGAGTCTAGTAACCGTAGATGTTTTTCCAGTCTGTGTGTGTGTGTAGGTGTTTGTGATATTTGTACAGAACGTTAGTCTGGCGCAATAGCTAGATTACTCTAGCATAGCCAGCCAGAGCAATATCGAACATTAGGAAGTTGACGCACGGTAGTCATGATGTATGTTCCAGGTGGCTATGACGAAGGCCTGGACGTTTGGGGAGGCGAACAGTACGAGCTGTCGTTCAAAATCTGGCAGTGTGGTGGGAGAATGCTTGACGCTCCCTGCTCGCGCGTGGGACACATCTATCGCAAGTTTGCGCCGTTCCCCAATCCGGGAATCGGTGATTTCGTCGGACGCGTAAGTACAGCAAGGGCTCTCAATATGATATAGCCAGTCTTCGTAGTCTAAAACTTTTTCGGGCTAACCCTCAGCCGACATTTGACGTCCACGGGTTTGCTTTCGCATTGCTTCGTAGGACGGACCCCATAAATACAAATGTGCAACGGTGGGGGGATCGAACCTGCGCACTATGTGTTTTCTCTGATCGCGAGGCGCACGCGAATGCACTACGCCACCAGGCTCGATTGTGCTCGTAGTCTGCTACGACTTGGCCAATGCTCAGTTCGAGTAACTTTAAAATTAAAAACATTAGATTGTTTATCAAGCGTTCAAAAAAATCAGGTTCTAAGCAAACTTGAGCTACTCGCCGTGATAGTTCCAGTGGCATGCCAATACGTATATAATCAGATAAACGCTTGGCTGATAAAGGCTCATCTGCTGGTTGGTTCCACGTCGAAAGTTCAGCACAGCACAGCATATTTAAAAAGATTACTCTTGATCCGAATGACCCGTTGTCTGCCTTACCGAGACGATCCTGATAAATGAAGCGAATTATTTGTCTCGTGGTCGTGGCACAGCGGCGTGTCCATGTCGGTTATAGGATAGTAAACGATTATCCACCCAGGCGGAAAGAAGAGAACGATCCGCACACTGTTTCGACACGAAGGTCTTCCAAGACACAAACACATGTATATATATATATATATATATATATATATATATATGCATAACCCTGTCACGCGGAAATGATGCCCATCGGCGGTTCCAGCGTGACCGATCGCAGCAAGATCGGCAGTGAGCGCTGCCGATTCGCGTCTCGATTCCATCGTTTACTGATGTAAATGTGATAGCGTGCCCACCCTCCCCGCTCCCCCTCACCCACACGAGGAGGTGCCGTCGAGGGGTGACATACGAGTAATTTTTTTGTCTGTGCTCGGGGGGTTCCGATGTCTACCGTCGCAGAACTACCGTCGCGTTGCTGAGGTGTGGATGGACGAGTACAAGGAGTACATCTATCAGCGGCGTCCCCACTACCGCAGCCTCGATTACGGCGACGTGTCGAAGCAGAAGGCGCTGCGCGAGCGGCTCAAGTGCAAGCCGTTCAAGTGGTTCATGGAGAAGGTGGCCTTCGACCAGCCGCTGAAGTATCCGCCTGTCGAACCGCCCGACTTCGCGTGGGGTTGGGTGCGCAATGTCGCGGCGAACAAGTGCCTCGATAGCAAATTTCGCGAGCAGGGCGACCGTTTCGGGCTGGACACGTGCCTGAACCTGGCGCCGCAGGCCGGCGTGTCCGGCGAGCAGAACTTCGTGCTCACCTGGCATCAGGACCTCCGGCCGGCCAAGCGCGGCGTATGTCTGGACGTGTCGTCGGGCGTGAAACGCGCTCCCGTCGTACTCTGGACCTGTCATGGACTGCAGGGCAATCAGCACTTCAAGTATAATCGGGTCAGTAGTATACGGCGTTGCGGCTCTGTGTCGCGCGCCATCTCGCCTTCTCTATTCCTCTACCAGTGTTTTTCTCCAGTTACGCACGCACTCAGATAATAACGAGAAGCAGTTTCGCTTAGACGCATATGTGATTAAGCCTTTTTTCTGCCGAGTGTGCAAACGTATTATAAATGATTAATAAATCATCACAATATTTTCTCTCTCTTTTCTCTCTCTCCCCCCCTCTCTCTCTTTATATATATATCTATATATATATCGACGCGCAAGCTCTATCTCGGCGTGACATATATATTTATCATCCGTCTAATGTAAATATATTCTCCGTGTATTTATTGTGCATATTAATATTATTAATATGGCTTAAACAGAGACTATTCTCAATTCAACTCCTCGAATTTATTGTTAAGCATCTGCTGTTTGTTCTTTCGAATTGCTTTTGCCAATTTCGCGCCCATCCAACGTTGCTCTGTCTATTAACGTATGGCCACGATATTTATCTATGTAGTAGCGGATGCTTAGTACATCTACTTTAGGCTAGAGTGGCACAGGTTTCTTAAATCAGCATAATTTATTAAGAGTTATTTAGTTGTGCTACTTGTCAAACGTCAACGTCTTGCGTTTGCAACCACAATGTACTGTCGTACGTTTTTGTGTGTCGGATTTGGACCGGTTAATTGTCGCTAGAGCAGAAATAAAATGAACTAATTGCACGCTAGAGCAGAAATAAAATGAACTAGTTGCACCCGAAAAAAGGTTGCACGCTTGTGCAATGCTTATTTGGTTTTGGCATGCACTGATCGTCAGTACCAGTTCCAATTGCAACTGAGGTATGCACGCTTACCTTTGGGTTGTACTGAGTAGGTTGTACACATGGGCCACTCCTCCATACGATTAGTGGCCACCGACCGTAGTATAAGCCGGGCACACATTCGTTGAGTGCAGCCTGTTAGTGCATTCGATTATGTCGCGTCGATCTGCGATTTGGTCCGCAGCAGACTTACCCTGTTCGATGTATGTATGTATCACGTTGTGCGATCTATCTGCCACAGGTGACGAAAATGCTACTGCATCCAACGACGAACCAGTGTCTCGATACAGATCTGGGCAACGACGAGATATTTATGAATCCATGCGACAAGGAAGTGGAAACACAAAAATGGCTTTTTGAGCATGTCAACTCGACGACGACTGACGACGACGCTTAGTGGCGTCAGAGTTTGTCAATCGCCATGCCGCCAGGTGTCTCTGTGGTCGGCGCTTTACGAACACCAGCCACACGAGAAGACTTCTGCAGAAGACTTACCTCGACCTCAACATTAGTCAACAACGCCCAGTCTTCGCGAGTCAGGAGGAGAAGGAGTAAGAGGCGACTAAATGCGTTTTTGTTTACAGTGTTGTCCTAGATAGGTAGAGTTTGTTCTAGATCATTGAGGTGGCCGGTCGGACACCGGATCCGCTAGAGACACTTATTTCGACCAGCGCTGCTTGCGTCGATCTAACTTAACGAATGACACATTTGAGGATCCTGGTTAGATTGGCTACAGTTGTTGGTGTAGCCGGCCCAGGTGGTGCCAATCACGTATTTGCCTATAACGCAGATACTGTGCATACGAAAAGAAGCCACGAAAAGAAGCCATAGACAGTTCTCCTTTTTCTAACGGACTTTGGAATTCTTCCCGGTTTTGTGTAAGTCTCCCTCCCTTTCTCTCTCGATTCCCTTTTTCGGTAGGAGAGTACTAGTCGAAACTACAGAGAGTGGTGTCTTGATACGGAAGCGGAACGAAGAGTAAGTGTTGGAATGAGTGAGAAATTCGCACGCAGTTTACTGACATGTAACGTCTTGATTAGACATTGATTAGATCTAGCTTCTTGCAGCCAAGTGCCTCGTAAGGAAAACGTCAGAGGTAGGAAGTAGGCGCGGGCCGGTGACAGTAACTAATGACATTTGCCAGTGTCAACGCAGTGGCTCTACGTTGATTCAGCTTTGACTTTCAGTAGCAGCAGCAGCAGCAGTAAATACCCTGCTTGCGAAGATATTTGCAAAGTTCTCACGTCACTTCATGAACATCTAGATAAGCCACTGCAAATGGTGATGCTAATGATGGTGATAATCATGGCCCTTTTGAAGAGAGACATGTAATACCCTAATTGCGCCTCATACAGGCGGTGATGATGGTGGCATCCGACAAAAGTCGACAGTCGACACCAGCTGTGATATGCGTCTACCGATAAGGTGGCCAAATATATATTGTAAATGTCAGTATATATATATATATATATATATATATATATATATATGGGAAACGAAAACCTTAACATGCTTTTAGTTTGAGGAAGATCCTGGGTTATGATATACGGTATGAAATGTCCATTGTGTAATAGTTAGCGAAACATTTCGTACAACGTGCATCTGTGTGAATATGCGTTCGTGTGGGCGTGCGTATTCGTCTATGACGGCGAACTTTAAAGCGGAAAATAAACGATCTGTTTTTTAAATAAAATATACAGCACAAATATGCTGCAGAGTTGCAGAGGAGTTTACGGAGTTGAACTGACACTGATCAAAGCCAAAAGGAAAGAATGAAATAATATATTTTGAGTACGAAATGTTGACGGTGTTTTCTTCGTCGTGTCGTCATATTGATTGAACTATTTAACCAGCGATATATATATATATATATATATATTATGCAATTAGAGTGTGCGTGCGATCTTGGTTACGCTGTACGTACATTTACGTGCAGAACTTTTTAGCACCTTTTTACCTCATTAGTCTTCTTCCTTTGTCAGTCGTCAGGTGCGGTCGCGCTTGGCTTTGCTCCGTAAAACTTGGTCGAAGAGTGCAGGAACCTGAGGCCTGTAATAAGCTGACCAATTGCACTCGACGGCCTTAGCGGTAGGGAACCCAACGCGATTAGTAATCACTGCAAAGGTACTGTGGTAAACTCGATTTTTTAAAAAAGAAGTTTGTGCGTTTGAAGTGTACAAAATTCTAAATTGCCTACGTACTAAGCAGTAGTTCTAGCCGATCAGTAGTCCAGCGTGGCCGGGCTTCCTGAATGTGTAAATGCATTTAGCCCATTGTGTGTATGTATATTGTCTACTCTGTACATAACTAACTCTGTGTATAGGTGCAAACAAGCGCGCACAAGTTAAGTGCCCATTATCGACACTGTGCATAACCACAACAAACCGCCACGAACAGTGATGGGTCACCTGCCGAAGCGCTGTTGTCCACAGGGAGTGGACAGCAGAATGGTAGTTCCGGCGACTACAATACCGGTCTAAGTATATATTTATTATTTCTCTATATCTTTATATACTTATTATGTTTACCGCATCTTTATTTAGTGATTTAACATAAATATTAATCATTTCTCGTTTAAATGTATTTATTTCTTTCATTTTCTTTTACTGAATTATTTTAAGCTCCGAGGAAGACACTACCATGTTCTCCCGAGCAAGAGACCCGGGCAAAAGCAGCCCCGATTCGGTCTCGAAAAAAGTAAAAAGGAGAGGATGACAAAACTACTTCTGGCGACCCCGAAGAAGCGTTCTCAAACAACTGTCTCGACAAGATAGCTGCCATTGCGCAGAGGCAGAGGGGAGTTGGCAAACTCCTCGAGTGCCTCTCCCGCGCAAAGGACCCGCACCTCGCTGTCACCCGCACGGCGCGTAGTAGCGGGGGGGAGGGCGCAGAAAGCGGCAAGAACTCGATCAGCACGACTATAATTTTCCTTTTAAAAAAGAAAGAAAGCAAGCTACGCCGATATAATCAGGGAGCAAGGTGGGCCCCTACGCCCACAGCGTCACGGTAAAACGACTCCAACAACTGCCCAGCGGAGACGTGCGGTTGGTGGTGGCAGAGGCGGTACAAGGAAAGGCCAGCTCTTTTCTGCAGGCACTGGAATCAGCCGGGAAGACGGACGCCAGCGTTGACCTGTCGTCGCTTAGACGGCTCCTGATCAGGGACGTCATGGAGGGCACTACCTCACAAGACATCGAGGCTGCCCTTCGCAAGGCGCTGCCTATGACCGTCGACCCTCCACAAAAGGGGGGTTACCGGCAGGTGGACGTCCCTGGTCCGAGTAGCCCCCATGTGATGCCGCCAGAGTTCTGAACCTTAAACGAATCCACCTAGGGTGGTCCTCATGCCCAATCTTGGAGTGAAGCACCGTGCCGACGTGCCAGTGTTGCCAACGAGTGGGCCACTCTCCGCCCTTGTGCACCAATGCAGCCGTTACAAGCAAGCGCTGTCACAGGTGCGGGGTACTTGAGCACCTCTCCAGAGAATGTAATGTGACCGCAATCTGCTACAACTGCAGCAAAGAGGGACACGCGGTCGACGTCGCTTGCCCGAAGTACAGGAAGCAACTAGAAGAAATTAGCCGCCGCGGTACCCGGTTTAACGCCCGCGCCCCCGCCACGAGGACAGGCGTAAACACTGCCCCCGCGCCAGCCACTTCCGAGAGCCACCCCACTGACGCTGCGGATGCAGAGGGGTTTACCCTGGTCACCCAAAGAAGTCGCAAGAGGATACAAGCGTCACCCCGTTTAGATCCTAGGGCCTCAAAGGCATCCAACACTCAAGTAACTCCCAACGCCACACATGCCGTCAGTTTTCAAAGTACTCCAACTGAACTGCAACCGCAGCAGAGGTGTCACCAGCAGGTCCAGTCGACCTGTTGCTGCTGACATTCCGAGAGCCGGGCGGAAAACCGGCTCTCGGACACCGAGAACACGACATTCATCGTACTGGAATGTCCCGGCCAGCTCCGTATCTCGGGATAGGGCAGCGCCCACGGTTTTACCTGGATTGATGTAGCAAACGTTGCGCATTTTTACTCCTGCTACTGCAGCCCCAATGTTCCACTTGACAATCTGAACAGGCATTTAGACGACCTGTTCTCCAACCAAAATGACGTCCCACTTCTTGTTATAACTGGTGATTTTAATGCCGCGGTCAGCACATGGGGCTCTTCAAGGAACCATCCGGAGGCGAATAGCAGTCCTTGACTGGTTGGCGGCCGTCAGTCTTAACACTGGTGCGCTCACTTTCCATAAGGTCGGGCGCACCTGCGCATTGATCTGATCATTACGCGCCGGGATGAGGCCCACAATATTTTACACTGGAAGGTGCTACAGCGAAGAATTTCGAATCGAAGATAATAGAGGAATAGGACAAATCTTGTAAATAAGTTATAACAGTCTAGACTAGATTTTATGTGTCAGAGTACTGGAAGCGAAGATGGTTCAAAAAATGTTGAACTTTCGGCAAATAAAGGACCGTCGGACAATGTCAAAAACCTTCAAGCGGTAGCCAAAGATTCTCGATTGCTTTAGAGTTATTGTGGGGAACCAGTCTTAGGTATGTAGTTACGACGTCAAAACCAAAGCCCAATCATCTTAGGGGTACTTTTAAGGAGAGAGTTAATCGAAGAAGTTCAAACAGAGCAGATCCCACACCAAGGTTTCTTTTCCTGTTTTTTCGACCACAAGCAAATCATCTTTTATGATTGCCACCTGGTTCTCTTGAAACTCTTGAATCCTCCATCACGACAACGCATTGGCGCACACATAAATACTAACTTCGAAATATTTTACAAAAAAGTTGATTTGAATTTTTCCGCTATTTGCCGGGTTTGACTTTGTGCAATTTGTTTGGTTCCTGAAAACTTAACGGAAAAAAATTGAAGGAATAAAGTTTCGACACAATAGAGGAAATTAAGAAAAATTCGCAGTATTTTTGAAGCAACTTGACTCGATTCCGAAAGACGAAGTTAAAAACGTTTCAAAGAGTGGGAAATATGGTGCATTGTAGCCTGGCAGGAGCTGTTTTAAAGGAAACAACAAGATCATAGAAGATTAATGATTATGAAGTGTAAACAATTTACCCCCAGTGGACCTGACGAACTGCATCAGCCCTAGGTCACGACCACCTGGACAAGGTGCCAAGCACCGGCGTGACATTGCCGCGTCAATTTCTTGGCGTGACGTTGCCGAATTAAATTCTTAACACAAGTTATACTTCATGATCCTTGAGGAACGTCTTATAAGGAATTGGCATGTCAGAACACCCATTGCTTCCCATTGCTGGCTCTATTTGCTTAGGGTATCTGTTCTGCTGATAGTTGCAAAAGTTCTTCTGTCTGCACGTTAATTAAAGGACATCCTGAAGCTAGCTCCTTTGCTCTTAGGCCACAGAAGACCTGTTCAACGTGGACCTGTGTGGTTGCTGTCGTACGTGTTCTAAACTTAATTGGAAAAAGTTACACACGATTTTTTTTCGAGCAAACGTTTGAGCGAGTTGGCTGGTGGAAGGGAAATAGTCATGTTACAAAAATGTTATTTTACCTAATTCTAGGAGAATTGGAACTATGTGAGGACCATTTTAGTACAACCGTGATGATAGTTGTACTTGTAGTCGCCAAAAAGTTAAGGTTTACGGGTAAAATTGGTCACAAGCATAATCAATTCTACAGCTTCCAGTTGAATAGTGTAGAGAAGGAGAGAATAAGTGTTTGTAGCAAGGAAAATGCTGTTCACGATGACGCTATTTTCTCATTCGACTTTGTAAAATTAAATCGTTTCATTGCGATTTGGACGACTGCAGACAGTGACAACGCCAGATATGAATAAGCTCATCAAGAGACAATCAATCGACTTTCTGCGAACTTAAACAGGTCTGCGGACAACTGATTACCTACCACGTGGTAAGTACTGCCGTTCATGTCTGCAAAAGGAAGAAACTCCGGTGGAGTTGCTTGCGTTTTTTCTCATCACGGATGGGAAGTCTTATTCACGTAAGGTGGCGTATTCAATGTGCACATTGGGTGGGCCAACGAGAACCTATGCATGGCCAGGTGCATGATCGTCAGAATCGCTTTTCTTTAATATTTAAACGCGTAAACAACTTCACTAAAAGCCGGTATTTGCTTTCTGAAGGATTTCCAACATCTGCATCGTTAAATCTGAAGTATTTCGCTATTAAATTGGTCCTGAAAATCTTGTTTTTTAGTAGCCAATGTTAAATGGCATTCCGATAGAGAATCTTTTCTTCGCTATCTTTCCTAAATAAAAAAATTATGCCCCCCATTTCTTCGAAAAAAGTTAGTTTAACAAGCTCCGCAATCTCCTAAAATATTGGCTTTTAGTTTGAAAGCAGCCTTTTTCATGCATATACGTAGGAACTTAAAAACGTTTTCAAAATTTCTGATATCATACAGATAGAGATATTTTTTCTTTCTGGAGGTAGAATAATTATTCAGAAATTGCTGAGTTTCCAATTTCCTTACATTTAGTGAGACGGTGTATCCATGTATCAAAGCAAACTTCCAAAACACGTGTTTAATGTTTTTTTCACGATGGAGTTAAACACTGATTGGCATGAATCGAAATGTGCTCCTCTCAATTTTTGGGGGAAATCGTAAAACATCACTCGGCGTCGAGTGGGGTGAATAAACTTGACACTTCACATGCGTGGCTCTAGATGCGGCAGCAAAATTTTTTAGTGGTTTCTGCTTGGTGGGCTAGCACGTTGTCGTGGTGGAGAGACTCTTGCCTAAAAGACACATTTGAGTTCTTTCTGGTAAGCAAAATGAACTCACTTGAAAGGAACAATATACCAGTCGCTCGTCGCGGGATCACTTTTTTTCTGTAGTTCGACCGTTGCCATCATTTCACTTCTGTGGAAGAGGATGGCGACCATAACCTTACCAGCCAACCGTTAGCGTTTCACCTTTGTGGGTTGAGGCGCCCCAATGTCTGACTAATGCGAACTGTGGGTTTTGAGTAAAGGGTCATAAAAGTGTACCACATACTGTCAGGAACGATATCCGTTATATCTAAAACATAGCTAGAAGATAAAACTGAGCCGAGAGAACTGCTTTGGGGTACTCCCAACAGTGAAGCATTGCACCTGCTATAGCTATCGTTGATCTTATAAGAACTAGAGATTACTCTAAGAACGGTCGATAAGAAAATCAGAAATTCGACCAACTGTACGGTAGTTTAGTTCATAATACTAAAATGGCGGTTAACTTTGAGAGAGAGAAAACAGAATGTATACAATCAACCGCACTTTTCTTACCATGCTTTGTAGCCACGCAGCATACCATGTAGACGAGTTGCCTAGCTGTAAACTTATCCATTGTAAAATTGTGTGGTTCCCAAGCGGTGCGCTGCCCCAGGAACGCTGTGGATCTTTTGCTCCTTCTTGTTCGTCCCTTCCGTCCCCACACGCCTAGTGTCTTAATGATAAAGGGCAGATGGTGAGTTTCTTTCCCAAGGCTTCGTAAAGACGAGCCTTGTCCCTCTCCGCTTTGAGTTCAGCGCCACCTACCGTGCGGGAGATTGCCATATAGGTCGCCGCACGACAAAACCCGCCTGTCTGGAGGCTCTAATAAACACATCAATTACGGCGTTGTAGCAAGCCTGTTTGAGGGGTGGCGCCTCCTTGCAGCTCAGCTTATGGTCACCTTTCGCATCAGCCATGTTCGTGCCGCAAAAACTTTTAGGACATACGGTCCTTAACTCCGGTTTTGACAGTGCAAAGTTTGTTGTCTGGTCGGAAGTTCTACCAAAGACCGCGTTTGGTCTTGATGTAAAGGCGACACGTATTAAGCCCGTCAGTATAGAGACCTTCGATGCGGGACTTGGCTTAGGCCAGGAAAATTTTGTCCTACGCCGATTCCTTGCCCTTATCTATCTCTTCTGGGCCTGACTCGGTGAAAGCGGGCTGCTATTCGTGAACGGCTTCGCCTTGGTGAGCTACTCGGGGTTTGGTCTGAGAAGGGCTTGAAAAATTCCCTAGAAGGCAAGCGTCGACGACAGAAATCCAGGTAAAACAAGGCTCCTAAGCCAAAGATCAACGAGGCTGACCAGCAACTGAAGCTGAGAGCGCGCGAACGTCAGGCTGCCCAACACGTCCCAACAGGAGCACAGAGTGTGAAGTTTAATGGAATAGTGGGAAGAGCACTGTGAAGAGAAGGAATACCACCCACACTCAAGTCTAAATGTCTGAGTGAAAGCAATAAGTTACAACCTGATGGGATTAACAACCAATTTGGTCATACGAAAAAACCTTGTCTGCTATGTAACTGTTTTATGCACGGCGCCGCTATCATACTACATATTACCTAAAATTCCTTCGTCACAGCCTATTGTTTTGGACTGGGTCTAGGACTGTGTCGGCACAGCAATTTTTGCGGGATATTGTCGTACATTGGATATTACAAACGACCGGTACAAAGCGATGTTTCTAAGGAAGATGATGGCATTAGCTATTTGTAGAGGGAACGCAGCTTCTATTATAGGCGACATCGACTGACACAAGAGTAACGCAAAAGTAAGTGAAAACGTTAATTTATCACAATTGCAGAAAGAGGCAATATTAACAACAACAGCAGCAACAATAACAACAACAGCAATAAGGGAGGGTAGTAAGTTTTAGCCGCTGCCCTATGGGAATAGGGAGCTCGTTCAAGAGTAGCCGATCCAAGATTAATTTCCACATAACTCCGGACACAATTTATCGTAGCAGTGCCACAAGACACCGCCTTTCGTTGGTTAGCGCGACCACCATCAACATGCTCATCACAAGCATGACTATCACAAGCATGAGCTTCCGTCCCTCAGGTATTACGTACAATAGATGCCCTGCCCTGTATCCCGCCCGCGTCCAGAAAGTCTTTCGTCGCTCGCCGCATTACGTCGCCGAGGGCAGTGCCGATGACGCCGAGGGCAGTGCCGATGACGGCGCGGCCAGGGGGGCCAGGGTCGGCAAACGCCAACCCCACGACAGCACTGCCGGCCGGTGCACAATGAGCAGGAAAGGTGGGTGCGGCGTGTAGACCTGTTGCTTACCACTTCGATCACTACGGACCGACGGGAAGAGGGGGGGGGGGTACTTTTCTTTTCCGGGCTTCGATTATCGTTCGGTCCGCCGGCAAACGCCGCCTCCGCTCAGAGACACCTTCACTTTCAGCTCACCGCTACTACGGTTGCCCCAACTGCCGGCAGGCACACTACCATCGCCGCCGTCGCCACCGCTTCCCGAGGAGGTGAGTTATGAGTCTTCTGAAGAGCCTATTGCCTCCGGTTTATCTCTATCTCTCTCTATCTCTCTCTCTCTCTGTCTTTCTCTCGTTCGTTCTGTCTTCCTCTTCCTTCCTCTTTCGTTTTCCCAAACTTACTCGCTCTCCCCCCCCTTCTCCATTTTTCTTTTCCCTGTCTCGCTATCGCCATCTGGCCATTGAATCTTAGCCACATAGGCGGTGGCGGCAGCAGCAGCAGGTGCAGCTGCAACAGCAGCAGCGAGGTGTTTTGCCGGTTCCTTTGTGTGGGCCCGTCGTGGTTCGTCGTCTTTCTCGTTGACCGGTCGACCGACAAACGCCTACAGAGAGGCAGGCTGGCTGGCAAGCAGGCAGACAAACAGAGAAAGAACTGACTGCTTCTTGACCATCTGCTGCTGCTTCTTAAAGTCGACCGACGCCGACTTCGACGTCTTCGTGACCGTCGGCCGCCGGACAGTCGATCCACGGATCAAGGCTCCACAGGCCACCACTGCTACCTCATCCTCACCTAACCTTATCTGCCAAAGTAGTAGTGGTTCTGGTAGCAGTCGTAGTGGTTGCAGTAGGTCGAGCCCGGTGGCGTGGTGGCATGCGTCTGCGCCTCGCGACCGGAGGAGACACATAGCAGGTGCGCGGGTTCGAGCCCCACCGTTGCACATTTGTATTTATAGGGGTAGTCCGTCTATGAAGCAATGCGAAAAGCAGTCCCATGGACGTTAAATCTTGGCTGAGAGTCAGCCACGAAAGGATTTAGTGGTTGTAGTAGCAGTCGTAGTGGTTCTATTTTACTCGGCCGGGTCCGTTTCCCTGCTCCGCTTGCTCGCCACCGCTTTCTGCACGCTTCGTACGTTCTCATTCCTCTTTGTTGCCTCTCAGTCTTCTTGATGGCCCGCCAGTTAGCCAGCCAGCCTCATCAGAGCCCGCTTTAGTGCCACCGCCCGCGCCCGCGTCCCCGCGGCTATTGCTGCTGCTTCTGCGGCCGCCCCCGCTGCCGTGGTCGCCGTGCGTATGTCATAGTGAAAAATGTACCAAACTTCCTTGCACTTGTTTGTCGAGACGCGAGAATGCGCGCGCGGCGTTAGCCAGGCGCCGGCTAGCAGGATCAATAATAGTTCTACTATTACTATTAGTGCTACTACTATTACTTCTGCCACTACTACCACTACTACTAAAGTAAAGTTTTCGGGTTGACCCTT
The DNA here is from genome assembly GCA_003439945.1 of Dermanyssus gallinae. Classification (NCBI taxonomy): domain Eukaryota; kingdom Metazoa; phylum Arthropoda; class Arachnida; order Mesostigmata; family Dermanyssidae; genus Dermanyssus; species Dermanyssus gallinae. Next base: position 172,514 of record QVRM01004942.1, on the reverse strand, counting down.
AGCCAAGATTTAACGTCCACGGAACTGTTTTTCCTATTGCTTCATAGACGGACTACCCCCATAATCACAAATGTGCAACGGTGGGGCTCGAACCCGCGCACCTATGTGCCTCCTCCGGTTGCGAGGCGCAGACTTAAGCCACCACGCCACTACCACTAATTCGTTCGGGGCTGACCCTCATCCAAGATTTAACGTCCACGGAACTGTTTTTCACATTGCTTTATAGACGGACCCCCATAAATACAAATGTGCAACGGTGGGGCTCGAAACCGCGCACCTATGTGTCTCCTCCGGCTGCGAGGCGCAGACTTAAGCTACTACGCCACCGGGCTCGGCACTTCTGCCACTACTACCACTGCTACTACTAATATTACGACTACTACGCCACTTCTATTAGTACGGCTGCGCTATAACATGCCCGCTCTTCTTGTTGCTCGCGCAAAGCCCCCACGCCAATGTGCTATGTGTAAGGCCAGCTAGCATGTTCGTCGTACGTGCATGAGATTCATTGCGCTTGTTGACGGCGAGCTTTCTCGAGCATTACTCTGCATCTCATCAATATGATCGTCGTCACTCAGCAACATCTCCCGCATCGGCCGCTGTCCGGCGTCCTGAATGATATCCAGACTACGGATGAGCACTGCCTTAGCAGTCGGAGCAGCTCTGTGAAGGCCCAACACTTAAGCCCATAACCCCCCCCCCCCAACGACAGTATGAGACCGATACAGACCAAGCGTTTTGCGGCAAATGATAACGCATTACGTTGTACGCAGATATGCAGATATACGCATAACTTGGTTATGCACGCCAGCGCATATCTGATAAGCTATAACTAACTAAACGCGAACACGCGTGCCAACCATTCCGAATCCTATAGCGAAACGACGTCATGATTCATCAGAGTTGGCATATACTACTCCATAAATATTAGCGGTGGTCACTGTATTTAGTCATTTATTTAATGCCAAATTATGCCATTACTTTATAAACTTATATATATATATATATATATATATATATATATATATATATATCAGCACATGGATAAGTTGACATGGAATAAATAACTAAATAAAGTGATCACCGATATATATATATATATATATATACGTCACTTGGTCGAACAGGACAAGTTAACCTGGCTTGGGGTTTGTCTCCGCGGATCAGTAGAAGCCTTATGCTATTCGCAAATTGTGTCGTGACTACCGTTGTCAATGAGGCACAATCTCGACAGGACAAACTAGTGATTACCTGGCAGGGGTTTGTTGCAGTCCAGAAGCACGTGGTCTACTGTTTCCGATTCCATGCTTCATTTCAAACACGTGTGCGCTTGAATCCCTAGGTCTAGGCATATCTAAATTCTCTCGCGTCTGGTAAGCAGCATTCCTGCCCGAGCTAGCAGTAAACTCGTGCTACGTCTGCTTTTTCCTGCGCGGTCTATTGCCGTTGCTCACGCGAGAAGGCTTCTTTAAGCCCTGAAGTGGGCTTGACCACTTGAAGAAATAAGCAAAACGGTTCTCCATCTCACCCCTCCTACACGCACTAGTCCCCAATAACGCACACAGTGAGCAGGCAAAAACAAATAAAGATGGCGCTTCGATACCATGTAATCGACCCTGTAGACAGCTGTAGATATTGCCGGGCAGAGGCCAACGCTCTTTTCTCTACGCTATTATTTAATAAACTGCGTGCCCGTTTTCCAGACTTCTCCTATAATGTGTTTTTACATCGGTACAAAATCGTGAAATTGTCCGGCCTTTTGTGCCACCGTGGCTTGCCGTGCGAGAGGTCTATTATCGTCAGTACAATACGTGGCCACTCGTGTGTTAGCATCAGTTGCGCTGGTAAAATGCGTGATGCCCACCGGGCGTCCTTGCTAGACCCACAGTAGTGTGGGACTTACAAACCCACTAAAATCCAGCTGTTCTCTTTGCCCCTGGGGGCTAATTTAGGGTGCAAGCGGGAGCGGGATCTCGGCAGGCTCCCTCGAGAAGTGAAGAGATTTTCACTGCTGAGCATTCAATGAGGTGAAGTATTTTCTCTTGAATGGTTTCTGTAGGCGGGTATAATTTAGCAAGAGAAAGCGTTGTCGTTGTCTGGCTAGAAGGGCACTAGATTGACAGAAAACGTTACGTAGAGATGACCGGATAGGGTTTCCTGCTCCTCGTGGATCCTCCAATCGGTTATTCTATGAATTGGTTCCTCTAATACAAACGTTAAATCTATTGTTGATTTGTATCTGCCATAATTGAATATGTATTCTGGGGCGTTCATAAGTTGTAGATCTGCCTGGATTGCAGGAGGATCCCTCCTTTCCTTGATGAGGACCGGCTTTCCCAAGGACTGTCCCTGCCCACAGTCGCCGCTTGATGACCGCGAGTACTCATGCCGAATTCTAGTTCTTCGCGGAAGCGCTTATATTCATGTAGGGTGGAGTTCGGAGAAAATATATACTTGTAACTATGATTTCTTTATATAACTTTTATGTTAGCACTTTGAAGTGGGCAATTGTCTCCGCGTGAACTTGTAGTCACGGGTTTTCTAACCCAGGATTAGCTCAGTTCGTCAGTGTGCCCCGAACGGATGCTGCATTTTTTCTTTGAATGTCAAGCGACAGCCTCTGACGACAAAATTTCGATGCTTTCGAGTCTCCTGTGGAAAGGTTAAAGCTTCTGCCCACGCGCTGGATCAACTTCAGTGTAAGCGGGCGTGGTCCTCCCTTTGTTTCAAAAGCCAACGGACAAACTTGGTGCGGATAACCAACGCCAGAGTATTTTCTACATTTGTTAGCCTCTATTAACCTGGACGCATGACCTGCCTGGTCCGTCCCTGCACCGACCATTGAAGGGGCTAATGAGTCGGTTACAGTTGCTTCCCAAACAAGCATGCGACTACGCTCAAAGAGGGTTAGAGTGAGACCGTCAGGTCTTCTTCCATCGTACCTGGATAGACCTGGAGGCTCTACACACGGAATGCCAGCAGATCTCGGTGCTCGACTAAAAGTGTTATTTAAAGCCAAATGGCGTGGTCTTCGGCCTGCACTTAAGGCGCATGACAAGTCATGATGGGCCAACGTGCCCACGAGGTAACGACAACGACATTCGTGGGGAACAACTAGGTCAACACCAAGCCGCAGCCCTGTACTAATGCGCGTCGTCTCGTCATCCAAGGGAGTCCCTATTCGCGGACAGGGCAGGGTAACCAAGTTTCAGCCCCTTGAGTACTAACGGCTCGAAGCCTGGCTATATCAGCCACAATAGGGTTTCTATCAATCAGGCTTGCTAATCGCTTTTATTTTAAGGGAGGTGTCCAACTGCTCTGCTTAGTCCTTTCATCGGAAGTTAAGTCGAATAGAGACAACAATCTGTCGGTCAGCTTTTGTAGATCTACGCTAATTCCCACCCATAGTTACCCAATAATGCCCTGACCCTCCCCGCAGCCTGAGTCAATGACTCAAAGGCAAGATCAAAGGTGAAACAGCCCGCTGTAAGCCCCTAATTGAGGTAGTCCAGTTTGTCTTTCCGGGGCTGTAACATAATACTTCACATTTGTTCGGGTTCAGGGTCAGACCACTAATCATACCAAAGTCAAGGACCTTTCGAATATCGCCCAGTTCTGTCAGAAAGTCTCCGCCCAGAACGCCGTCATCCAGGTACCAGGAATTAAGGGGAAATCGCAGTGCCTCCATCATTTCTTTGATACACAGACAGAAAAGTGGAGGACCCCGAAGATCGCCCTGCTGAAGACCTGCTTGCGATAGCATAGTGTTATGGGACAAGACCCGATATAATGACTGACTATAAGCCAGATTCGTCTGGTGACAGTAAGGGCACCCACGACTTGACGGATCAAAGTAAATGGTCTTTTCGAACGCTATTAAAAGCGCTTCAGAAACCCAGTTTGACCATCACCGTTGGGACTTTGCGCGATTGCAGAAATGCACGGGCACAGTGTACTTCTTGCTACCTCTGTACCGCCTATCCTAGCTAGAGCTCGCCAAGGGCTACTGAAATAGTATCCTTATTATCGTGACAGCCGATTTTGGCCGCCGATTGGCGAACGACTGAGAAACAGGCGATCGGGCATAATAATCCATCTTTTTTCTTAGTGCAAACATCTGTGGGCTCAGATGGGGCTTGCTCCTATCCTGTTTTATACCTCCGAAGATAAGTGGTCTAAAACAGAATAGGGGCGAGCCCCATCTGAGCACATTAGGTACTTATACATATATATATATATATATATATATATATATATATATATATATATATATATATATATATATATATGACAATTATAGTAGTGCTTAAGCAAGGTACATATAAATGTCCTCTGAGTTTCGAGGCCACTAAGCAAATCTTTAATATTATTTGTTTAATAATGAAAATAGAGAAAGTATACACCTTGCCCCGCGCATATATGCATAGCAATGCTTGGAATCACGGATCGGAATTTTGATTGTTTCGTTGAAGCTCTTAGTTTGGTCTAGATCGCGCTAGAACCTGAACCGCGGAATCTACGACTCAATCAAACGGGCTTTTCTCGCGACTGCTCGACAATAAACAAGAACTGCACTGGTCTTGAGCACGGTAGCACCAAGCACCATGAGCCCCAAGGGTGGGGCTGGGGGAAGGGGGTAGCGGGGTTCTAGGTGTTGGCCATCTATCTACGACTAGCAGCAACCACTCTTGTTGTGCGCCGACCGATCAGCGCAGGTCCGACCGACCACAAATCGCGAGGCAGACAAACAAACTCCAACGACGAAGAAAACGAAAGCCGAACAACAACAACAACAAGCAGAACCGTGCGGAAAAGGGAAACAAACGACTTTCGGCTTCTCACTGCTTCCAGAGCCCACCACCCTCCCCCCCGCCTCTCCCAATCATCGCCCTCGCGGGCTGATTGTTGTAGCTTGTTGTAGACCGGGCTAGCAAGCAGCAAACATTCCGGCGTTAGTTTCTGCCATTGTCGTCGACGGGGGAGTGGCGCTGTCATCGCCGCTGATGGCGACGTCTGTTGCCGTTCGACTCGTACCGGTCGCTCGGCCGTCATCCCCGCTGCCGCTATTTCGGCTGCTCCGGACTTTGGAGAAGTGGTCGCGGCGTTCTCATGATTTTGGTCGTGGGCGTCCTCATAGTCGTTCTCGTAGACGTCGTCGTCGTCGTCCCGCTCATCTTCGCTGTAGTTGAAGCTGTGCTCGTGACCAATCGCTACAGACTGACTGGCTGAGCGTCGACGGCTGGCAACCGTGCAACCAACTCGTCTCTGTTCAAACGTTGGTCGCTCTGGCCGCTGCCACCGCCGTTTTAGCGGGTAGCTTCCGTCGCTCGATGCCTGCCTCTCCTATCTTTCTGTCATTGTCTACGTGTCGTCGGCAGCCGACACGGTCGGGTTTAGTTTCCCTCATTCTTTCTCCCTGTATATATATATATATATATATGCCCCTCTGTCCTCCCGCCGCGCAATCGGCGACTTGGCTGTGTGATGGAGTGTCCCCATTCCCCCCGCCTCCCAGCAGAAAGCAAGAAAGAAAGGAATCGAACACGGAAGAACGCAGATGATGACAAAAACGACAACCATGGCAAAGATTTCCTTTGATTGCAAACGCTACCGACGCTAAAGCGCCAACAACAAATAAATAACTCCCTTACGGCAGCCGGCCTCGCTTTCGCCGCACGCCCTATAGCGAAATAGCCGCCGTCGTTTTTCGACGGCTTTAGGCGTTAGGAGGGATCTGCCGCCATTGGGAGAGAAGCAGGCAGGGAGGTATGTTCCTTCGCTTTTTCCCTTCCAGTCAAACCACTACTGGAGGGCCTCCTTCAACTGTTCCTTGGTTGGTGGCGGCCTGCCCCTCTGGGTTCGTCTCATTCGAGAAACCATGCGGGCAGGCGGATGGGCATGTGTGGTGGACGCCGGAGCAGCAGCGAATGTTTCTGCTGTGGTTGATTGCCGTACATCGAGCAACATTTGTCCCCGCTACCCCAAGCGGCGACCCATAGCCCCATAAAGACAAGACGAAGGAGGAGGATAAGGACTTTTCGTCGTCCCCATAGAGTAGCAGTGCCCTATAGCTCATACGGGTGACCACAGAGAGGGAAAAGGCTAGAAGAAAGAGAGATAGAGAGAACGAGAGAGAGAGAGAGAGAGAGAGAGAGAGAGAGCGAGAACGGAGAGAGAGAGAGATAAGAGGGCGACTCACAACGCAATCCTTCTTGTATAAAGTCATCGACATTATCTTACTTTTATAAAGATCATTATACCTCATCTTAACCATCATCACCAGTATCGTATTTGTACAATTTTGTCTGCTTACACCCGATATGGCTTTGCTATCTTGCTGTTGCCGTTACTGCTACTGTTGCTGGAGGTGCTGTTTGCACGTACTATTAACATCGTGCATCGATAACACGTACACTTGTTTGGAATGTCGTTCGATATGGCATCCGATGTCGAAACTCGAAGCCGCTTGTAGGGCTGCCTATTCGCTACGTGAAAAGGCTGATCGGTCGGTCGCTTGGTCGGTAGATGACCGACGGTCCCTTGGCCCGGCAGTCGAACACGACGGTTGTTTCCCGCCGTCGCACGCTTAAATGAACTGCGTTGCGCAAGTCTAGGTTGATGCCCTCAGAGCCTGTGTAGACGTGTGTATATATTTTATTGTATCCTATATGTAGGCCGTACCCTTTGTAGCCGTTACCCTGTTTTAACGTTGGCCTCGTTGCTACGCTGATTTGATGTGGTAGTGGCCAATCTGTTGTGGGCCAATCAGCTGACTGGGTAAATTTGCCAATTAGCTACTAATTACACAGCTATTGCGGAAGCAACAGAAGCAGAGTTAGAGCCAGCAGCTGCAAAGGGCAAACCGTTTTCACTGAAGATGACGTTGACAGGTAGAAGAATTCAACGGGTCACGGAAGAAACACGGTGATTGGGCACTGATGGAGAACGGAGTCTGGAAGAAAGAATTTCACTGACGCTTTATTTGCAGCGCTGAGTATGCATTGCGTTTCAGTAGGAACCAAAGTACTCCTTGCTCGCTAGAAATTGGACGCCACTGATTTGTCTAAACTCATTAAAGCGCGCGACAAACATGTGTGAGTGAGCGTAATGTGGATGTAATGTAAACGACGGGCATCGCTCCGTTGTTTTTTTTTTAGTTAATAAGCATGTGGAGATTTAGCTTTAGTTTAAATGCTTAAATGTTCAATGTTAAATAATACGTCGTGGTGCTGAAACTCAATTGTGAAATACAAACGTTGAATAATGGGCATTGAAAAATAAATATACATTTAAATATGGACAACTGGAAAATTTAAATGTAAAATTTATTGTATTTGTCTTAAGTGTAAGCAGCCGTCATAGGCCGGCCGTGGCATTTGTCTATTTGCCCATCTCAATAATAATCACGCTATCCACGGAAGACGCAAAAAGAAATACCGTGCTTTGTGCTCCAAGTAAGCGCAAGCTGGTAAGCGAGCAATGGAGATTGTCTAAAAGTTGACACTTTTTAGAGTAGGTCGAGAAACAATTCGTGCGTATTGTAAAAATTTCAAGAGAGATAGGCAGCACTGCTACACGTCGGCTCCCAACCTTCTGCGTACTTCCGGACTTAGGACAAAATAGAGTAATGCCACATATTTCCGTTAGCACAATTATGAAGCAGTATCGTGTTCTTTTTGTTGTACTACCTTCAGATCAAGTGCGACAAGCAAGCCGTCTTATAATACTAATGCGCGTAACAAGAACCTAATAATGAGGATAATAGTAGCAACAATAATATAAATAATTAAACACGCAATAATTATCGTACTAATGCAGAACGAGTCTTGTCTAGATTTGTCCCATCACATAACCAAACAGGCTTTAAGCTTGGTTGCAAAGCACGGTTGATGCTGCCAAAGAATCAGGCGCAATCGTGTGCCATATATATATATATATATATATATATATATATGGCCTCGACGACAAAAACTTAGCCTAACGTCCCTCTGGATCCCTTAGTGAAATGTTCGTCTTCTTGACGCAAAATGACGAGACATACTCCCGCCTGTATAGGCTGCACAAAAATGAACCACCCCACGGGATCGCCATTGTAGACCGGCTGCTGCTGCTACTGCCGCGAATTGTATCGGCCCTATTAGATTTTCCCCAGGGTGGTCTTGAATCATACCAGCGCGCTTCACTGCGACGCGTCATTCTTCTAAAGCCAAGCTTGTAAATTGATCACAGACACAGCAGCCCCTTATTATGGTCCCTCAAGGGAAACAGGCTCGCTTTGTTCCTTCTCCGCTTCCTTCAATGATATACCGACAACCTTTCCGTGTCCTCTGTCTCCCTATGCTGCCTGCTGGGCTGCTCATTCGTCTCCCGTTTTTGCCTTGACAATGGAGACTCGTAACCTTTGCAAATCTACTGGCGTTGTATCAATCGTTAGACCGTGTTGAAAAGCTCTCCCTTTCCGGAGGGAAATAAGACAATATTTCACTGCCTCATTGTATATATATATAGAATGTTGACAAAACGATTGATTGTGATAGTCCAATTGACCACTGTCATCATCACTACCACTACTTTCACGTCATCACGTTCGTGCCGAAGAAAGGAGCCTTTTCCCACGAGTTTATTACATCCGGGTATGTCAACACCCTTGCCGGTAGCGGACAGTTCATCTAGAAAGAAGTCCTCTTCAGAGGGGTAGAAGGCAACATGATTGCTTCTAATTAACAGAGAATAGCCAACAAAAGCATCCGTAAACGTTTCGCTATGCTTGCAGCAGTGAAGGCTTCTTTTCGACCCCAGCAGCAGATATCGTATGATACAACATACAACAACCTATGTTTCACAGCATGGTCAAATGCAAAACTTATCCTTGTTATCTTTGAGCCTCATTCGTATCCAAAAGTTATCCTTGAGTTAGGTGGCAACATTTGTTCGGCTATGGTAAAAGCTTCAGCGTGAAAAGACGACAAACCCAGTTTGCCAAAGTAGTGACCTGTTGTCGATAGTGCCCTGCGTTTAGCGACCGCTGGTGGATTTTCGTTAATGTGGACGGCCATTGTAGATTAAGAGTTCGGTTTTACAGGGTGGCAGCTAATAGCTTTAACAACAGTAAAAGAGGAAGGCGGAAAGGTGTCTAAGGGCAACGAGAGCAAGCGCATGGAACTTGGGATCTCTATCTTAATTGTCTCTAGCTCTCACTGGCTGTCAGCAATAAAGAACCCTTTAAACATCCTCTACTTACTTGCCCGCTCCCCTCCGCCCCACATCGCTATCGCAGTTCACTAGCGAAAAGCAACCAATTACGCAAAAACCATGATAGCCCCAGCCGTAGTTGCGCTAGGTTGTGTATGTTAAGCCTGAAGCTGACATCGGCGGCCGACTGCCACAGCAGGGCATATATATGTACACATACTAACATACACGATCTACACAAACACAAACGGCCACTGGGGTCGCAAAAAAAACGAACAGAAACCGACAAACAAAAGACCGAACAATAGCACCTACATACAGCTTGCGGTTGCTACGCATAAAAAGCAGTCTGCATTCTGCAATGTCGGGTGGTGTCTTTTTTTTTTATCGAACGGGGGTTGGACAGCGAGCGGGTGGCTGGTGAGTGGGGGGGTTGGTTAGCCGCTGGTAGTTTCGTCGGTTTCTGCGGCCGTGTCATCGAATAGCGGCACGAGCCCTAGCCGGTTTGCTCCTGGGGTGAAAGCGGGGCGACAGCACATAGAGACACGAGGCGCAGATGGAAAACACGGCGGGCTGAAGCGCTGCTCGCCACTGTTCAGTTCCCAATAGTATTCGCTCACTCGTTAACGGTCGGTCGGTCGGTTGCTCGCTCGTTAAACGCTATTGGGAAAGACGAACGCCTAAGCTCAGGTTGTTGGACTCTCGTGGACTTTTCTAGATGGGAATGAGGGACCGAGGCACGATGCTCGTCTGAGTGGACAAGGCCTAGCACGGGCGGCCTCATGGCGGAAACATGGAGCAGATTTAGGTGTATCAGATCGCTGGCGTCCCGGGAACAAATGTGAAATGAGAGATAGAAGAAAAGAAGGAGAGCCTAATGGAGAGGGAGAGAGAGGAATATGTGGAGGGGAGAGGGGAAGAGAGGAGAATTAAAGGGGTGCGGAGTGGCGGTAAATAGAATCGTGGAGAAAAGCGTCGCAGAATAGAACACGCCGACAAAAATAAGCATATATCGATGTCTTTAGTCGCATTGCTACTACTGCTACCATTGCTTCTGTGCGCGCTATTTTGGGGCTGCTTCCGACCAGCGGCGCCCAAACAACGACGTCCGAAAACATTGGGGGGTTAGTCTGCCCAAGGCCATTACCGTTCGGTGCTCAGCTAGAAGCCGGGATGGAATGGAACGACACGACGCTCTAATTATCGAAAACTCATTTCGGTATAGAGAGACGGAGTATGACATAGTAGACTAAGAGCGCCTGCAGACGCAACGACATAGAGCTTATGTTGGTAAGTAAAAATCGCCCAATATTAGCAGAACAATTCCTCCTTTTTTCTTTTCTCTCTCTCTCTATCCCTCTCTCTCTCTCTTTTGTATATATATCGGAGTAAACACATATTAGCTTGCGGATAAGTGGCCATTATTTCTGCTATTGTAGTTCGGGTGTATGTAGAAAGCAGCCCAAAGCGGACGAAACATCGTGCTAAAACGTAGGCATTTCCATTGATCCGTTGCCTAAGTAGAGAGCTACGCAATATCGTCTAGAACATCTCGGTCTTCGTCGACTAAATATGCCGATGTCATATAATAAACGAAAACGACATTCCGTTCACTTTGAGCTGCTTTTTACATACAGCCGAACAACAATTCCAGGAATATAGGCCAATTATCCGCAAACTAATATGTGTTTGCTCCTATATATATATATATATATATATATATATATATATATATAAATATTCGGGAGCGCTCCAGACGAGCGGGAAAACATAATTGTATAGCAAATATTGGGCACATTTTGCGTACCCACATACGTATTGGAGCTATAAGTATTTACGCGATAAGTTGTTATGCGTTTGTTTAGACCCAGTGACCTGACAGTCAAAATTAGAAATTATGTTGTCAGACATTTAGAAAACTTTTTTTTGAAAACATGTGCATATGCATGCATATGTCTACAATATCAGGCAACCGAGGCGGCAAGGAGCAGCATGCATACTGCTTTGTCCGCTTATGTCCCTAGCTTTTCAATCTTCGTGAATCTGCGCTAAAGTTGGCCGCTCTCTTTCCAATATCGAGAAGAGGCGTCAGGTAGTTTTACCGGCTAACTAATCCTGTCAAGCAGCTCTTTGTTGTGTTTTCCTGGTGGCGGTTCGCTGACGTTGGACAGATGAAAGACCCGTCATCGGATGTGTCACTGTTTTTGTATTGGCGCCATTACGCCGACTAACTTAGTAACAAGATACCCTTTTCAGTATTATCAACGAGTTGTGCAGTGCTTCGAAGTAAACGTCGAGACCGCAATTTATATTCTCTCTTTAAGGCCCAAGCACACTCACATACACACACACGCACATTTACGTGCTAACAGAGGTTCAGGTTACTCATAAGTTATCAGATAAAGTAAAGTTACATGACAAACCACGGTAATGGGCCCATAACAATGACCAGCCCACCATCGAAATACTGTCGTTGTTGGCAGAAGAGCGACATTGATTTTCTAAAGTAAGTGCACAATGCACAGGATGTGCCTGCTTCGTACTGGTTTAGTATACGGCCGATTCTATTGCAGAAAGCTTTGCTTCCGCAACTTCTTTTCCAGACGTTAGCCACGTCCGTGCTGGTGTTGTTCGAGTTGAATGTCGTAAGTCATGGAACGCTCAGCGCGCAAGTTCACTATTCATGTGAAGACATTTCTGTGTACACAATTTGTGACCGAATGACGATTTTCTATTATGAAGATGACCGTTTTCTGTGGTTTACGTGGGCAATTTGTATAGTAGCTGCTTACGTTACGAATAAACATACGTAGTCCAATGTCTAACATTACTAACCGTCGCCAGTCGCAAGGACAGCAATTTTTACCTTGGATCCCGCTGGAGATCATACTATTCCAGCAACTGCTATGACCGAACCAGTACATCGAATCGTCGTTGCTTGAGAGGAAACTCGTGACAAACTCAATGGCACAAAACCTTAGGTGCTATTGAGTTGTGTTCTTTTCGTGCTATGTCTGCCTATGCGTCTCTCTGTATTGAATGCAACCCGCTGAGTGTCAATACTTTTCCTCGCCCGTAATATGATTGCTGCTACTGCTGCACGCCGCTGTCTTGACAATGAGACATTGCGGAGGAACATACAGCCCGAGTGTAAACGGCTCTTTGTTCGCATGTCGTTTTTAATCAACGTGTTTTTCTTTTGATTTCCTTATATGTTTTACTCTCTTAATGCCTATCCATCTGTATATCTATCTAGGAATTCCCCACGCCTCCGCTCGCGCACATTAGAGCAAAAAAAAATCCTTTCGGGGCTGACTCTCAGCCAAGATTTAACGTCCATGGGACTGCTTTTCGCATTGCTTCATAGAAAAACCCCCATAAATACAAATGTGCAACGGTGAGGCTCGAACCCACGCACCTACCTATGTGTCTCCTCCGGTCGCGAGGCGCAGACGCATGCCACCACGCCACCGGGCTCGACGCGCACACTAGAGCTAGCACGTGATAAGCTACGAATCGTTTATTTTGCAAATATATTTGTAGCACGTCAATATTACTCAAGCTCTTTATTTATCTCTCTTTCTCGTTGTCTCTCTTTCTCTCTGCATTTCTCTATGTATCATTTTACCATCTAAAGTAGTGACCGGCTTAATATAATTACCAGCCGAAGGGTCCTACATGCATACGAACGCATAGTCAGCGTGAAATCAAACGCGTTTGATGTTGTGCAATCGATGTTACCGAATATCGCCAAATAGCGTCTACATGTAAAATAACAAATAATGTTTTTTCAGATACTGTTGGTCAATGCATGAGCGTGACGCGAATAGTTACGCTTACCGCCTGAAGCAGATTGCACTTTTTTTAATTGCGCCTTGTCTCGAACATCTTTTGGGGACGCAATCCCAATGACCCACGCAACTGTAACTTAAGTTACTGTCTGCATCTCTACAATGTTTATTTTGCTGCTAAACGTTTAGGTAGGTCAGTATTTGCAAAATAAAAGCAAGCTAAGGGTAAGCTAATTTGCGCCCAGTTGTTTAAAAGCGGAACTAGCTTTGTGGCACTGGTTGTAGATTCGTAATTTAGTGCACGTCTGCATTTACGCAGGACACAGAGTGAGAATGAATAACTTCAACCTCAAACCGCAGGGTTGGTTGTCGAGCTTCGGCGGGATCGGATGGTTTATATATCATCCCAGAAGGTCAATACTGTGCGATAGTTACTAAAACGGCCATAAATCAGCGTACGAAGTCGACAAGCGCCCCGGCAAACCATACTACATTTTGTATTCAGATCAGGGCGCGGCCTGCTCCCGGTGTAAACAGACATACAGGGAGATAACACAGATCCTGTTCTATAGAAGACACGATAACGAACCCAAGTTGATTAATCAACCTGATCACGAGTTGATTAATCAACTGACGATGAAACGACGAGCAATCTCTCAGCAGCATGCACTTTCAGCTATATTTGTCCTCCCTTTCCAAAAAATAGAATAGATGATAAATTATACCGCTGAGAGTCAGCGGCCGTGGTACAGAACAGCTGGGAAACCCTAAAAGACTTTACATATTTGGCTTGTTTAGAGGCGATTTTTCTGGAAATGTTACACTGGGTTACTAGTTTGGAAACGATATATATATATATATATATATATATATATATATATATATATATATATATATATATTGTTGATGTTTATTCACCATTATTGGCAAATTTTCACAATATTTACGGGTTATTTCGCTCAAGTACGTCTATTACAGCATTTGTTCATAGCTGGTGTTCAGTTGTATACATTTCATTACGTGATATCGGTTGACGTCCATTTTACCACAATATTTCCAAAGACATTCGTTGATTCGTAAACATTTTCCCTTTAAACAGAGGTATTTGTGGTATCCGTGCCAGGTTAATTTGGATATATATATATAAGCACCAATGAAGTGATATCGTAAAAGTCCGTAATACTTGTTTCATAGAACATGACTTGGGGCTTCTGACGCGACACATGAGCGGTACCGGCCGACCACATCATGCGTGTATGCGTGTATTCTGCAGCTCGCTCAACCATTACCGCGTTAAATACGCTAACTGAAAACTATGGCTGTCTACATATCAACATGTCTCTTACACAAAAAACACGCGAACACACACACTCACACATATAGACATACACTACATTGAAACAGCGTCTTGACCTTGACGTCCAACGCGGGAACGCGGCATCTGTCCGGGGCACGCTGCTAAAGTAGTCCCAGCCCACTCTATACGAGATAGAGTAATATTGCCTGTGCACACGTTTTCGGGAGACAATTGTAGCTCTATTTTTATTCCGTAATAAATGATGATGAATATATATATATATATATATATATATATATATATATATATATATATATATATATATATATATATATATATAAAAGCTATTCACATAAAAAAAATAAACTGTTTGTCGGTCGAGTCCGAAGACTAGGAGGTGGTCAACTTCGGGCGGTACGGACGTCTCCGACAGCCCAATTGCCTAGGTCCGAGTGGCATTTCTGGCGAGCTGCAGCTAATATCGTCGCTCCAGCGGACCAGACCGTTGCCGACAGCACAAGCTCGTTCGTCCGCCTTAACAAGTAGCTGTTTGCGTACATAGCGTACGGCCATGCGGGTAATCGAAAACTAACTAACACAGCGCATACAACAGTGGCAAAAGCCGCAACAGCAACAGCAACAGCAGTCTTGCTACGTTGCTACAATTACGCTATTGAGCCGCACAAATGCCAGTCAGTCGCTGTTAGCAGCCGTAGTAGTGCAGTTGCAATGGTTATAAGAGGAATTAACCAGCACAAGTAGAACTTTCTCTATACTAGTGTACTGCTCTGTCTTGATCGCGAAGGTCTTCGCACTAGTAGAAGTCGTAGTAGTAATAGCAGCAATGTCGTTACTGTCGTTGGTGTTGTTGCTGCTGTTGAACACTGGAACAAGAGCGATGCGGGCAGAGATACTGATGGTGGTGGTGGACTCCATGAACGGGCCAATTGGCCGGCCGTTGTTAATCCTCCCCTACCACCATTTCCCTGGAGACATCAACAGTGGCTGCTAAAGTGTACTGCAAGGCATTTTTATGATAACTTTGTATGATGATGATGGTAATGCCGATGATGATGATGACTTCGCCGCTGCTGCTGCTGGTGTTGCTGCGTCAAGTGCAGTTGCCTGCAACCGACAGGTCTGTATCTAATGCGTCTCTGGCGCCGAAACGTCGGGGAGCTACGTCCGGGAGGAAGAAAGGGGAGTGGTTGTGGCAAAGAACCAGCTCAAAGTCAACTTTCAGTCAGACAACCTCTGGTGATGACAGCCGCCCTTCAGGCTGTGACACAGGCATGCATGCATATGGGGCACGTCGAGTAGATATGACTAGATTTTAACTAGTAGTAATCGTAGTAGTAGTAATAGTCGTAGTACAAGGTGTCCCAACAAGAGGGGAAATGCGTGTTAAAACAACACATCGTGAAAATACGCTCCTCGGCTTTGCTGGCGCGTTTGCACGATATTTTGACGAAATGTTCCGAAACCGAGGGTTGGCATAATCGTGGCAGAATCTCACCGGTCTACAGCGTCTAATCTCGTCGTGCCTAGCTTGTTGAATGGTTTGCTTGAGGTAAACTTTTGACGTCTAAAACTATAGTCCAAAGGCGTGCCGTCTAGGCGAGCAGTTACAGTCGTCTAAATGGAATGTTACATGACTCGGGAATGCCTTGTACAAGTAGGTATACGTTTCATGCGATGCGTGACAAGTGGCATCGTTCTACTGGAATTACACATGAAAGCCATTTGAGGAACGATCCAACTAAGGAAGGAAAGACTGGATTATCTAGCCCCGATAGTTTGTTTATATACCCATATCGCCCGCCATTGACTGTTTGTGCAGTGTTCCCGGCGGTGCCTTCCTCGTCGGAGAAATATGGACCAGTGATGCTTTAAGGCCAAAATTCGCACCAAACAGTGACACGTTTAGAATGTATTTTCGTGTTTCTCTATAAAACGTATGCGGAATTTCTTCTTCAAGTCAAGTGCAACAATTGTGCGTATTTACAAAGCCATCAACGTGAAAACTGGCCTTATCGTATCCGTTTGTTGGAAAACGCACCGTCACTTATGTATTTCTTTGGTGATTATTTACTTAATTGATAAAAGTGCGTTGTTGTGTTGAATTGTGATCAATTTTTAGTAATGGCTGACTGCTTTAGAGTTTAACTATCAAATGCAGCACCTGAAATGATGATCTTGCATTCAATTTTTCGACTCTTTGTGGGACACCCCGTAGTTGCGATAATAAAACGCAGTGCAATGGCAGGCCACTGCATTAGCACCCGTTTAGTGCACAGCGGGCATATAATCAACCCCGAGTTGAAGAATGGGCTCATATATATATATATATATATATATACATACATACATACATACATACATGCATATACTACAAAGATACGAAGCCGGTGAGCAAGCGTGTGCAGCAAAAACAAAAAGCCAACCAAACAGAGAGGAATGTGGGAAGAACAGAAAAGAGGCGGGCACTTAAAAACGCCTACCAGGCACTGAAGTATAACAAACAGGACGGAAGGAAGAACACGAGAAGAAGGAAACCCGGAGGACAGAAATATATGAGGCGATAGAGAGAGAGAGAGAGAGAGAGAGAGAAAGAGGGAGAAAGAGCGCGCGAGACAAGAGATAGGAAAATGAAGAGATATAAAAAAAAGAAGTGAAAAATCACAGTGAGCACGTGATCAATAGAGGAAAACCGGCGCAGCAATAGCGAGAACAACAAATGTTGCGTTGTGGACGCCCTAAAGCAGACGCAAAATATACGACGAAAAAAAGTTTACAAATAATGTTACAGGGTTACAAGTAAAGTATGACCTATTATTCTTGGTTATAAGAAGGTTACAAATAAAGTATGTCCTATTATTCTTTTACTAGTTAAAATATTGAATTAGTTAAACGAAACGAGCGAAAGTTGTCTACTAAAGTCATCGAGGTTCAACGTCTGCATGGCCGAGCAACTCATGCAATCTATCGTCTGTGCTCAACTGCGCGCTCACGAGCACGATATAATCTGATGCCGCACAGAATGCGAATTGAATGACATATGTGTATGATCTTTGTGTGAGCGTCTTTGTGTGTGTGTGATCGTGGAACCGGGCGCGCGCCTACCCAAAACGAATGATTTAGCGACTAACAAAACGGGGAAGATCGATACAAAAATTGCCAAAAAAAATTGCCTACGAAAAGCCGATTGCGCTTCCACAGTGTGAGCGAGAGAGAGAGAGGGAGGAATGGTAGCGAAAGAGACTCGCAATCAAATCGATTCGCCGAAAAAGTTTTGCCAAAAGAACGCCACAAAACCCACGAGCCCATGCAGAGCAAAAGGAGCAGCTGCGGCACATGGACACATATTGACGCCGCCATGTTTACCGCCTCTGCACCCCCACATTCAGCGCGAGACGTTCGCTCTGCTGCTAGCAACCTCCCTGCACGCACTATGTTTCACTTCGATAGCTGTACATTCGGATAGCATGCATGTACATACTCGCGTGCGTGTATGCAGAGAGGCACGTATGCTTTCAGCTTTCCCTGGCGGGGGTGGTCGAAAACACTGCTGCGTACTACACTGAATCGTGGGTTCAATCTCCGCACGCCCCCGTACCCTATCAAGACGATCGTTTGTAGAAGATTTGTAGAATTGTGTTGAGTTTATAAAATTACAACAACAATACAGTTGTTACTGTTAGCTTTAAAGCTTTTATACCGGACTGCAACGTTCCAGCGTCTGCCCCTTTAAGAATTTCTCGCGTTTGCAGAAGTGATTACTATGTGCGTTCTAAAAGTTCAGCAAGTTATCAAGATATCGTTAGGTTGAAAAAGCCTGCGTATTTAATCAAATCAGTAATGGGTGAAACTGGTGATAGTCGAATAAACGTGTGTTATAAGCAGCCTTCTAGTTCTCAAACACAAATATATATATATATATATATATATATATATATATATATATATATATATATATATATATATATATATATATGTATATATATATATATATATATATATATATGTAAGCACAGCCGCTGCAGCACGCATGGCGGAGCGGAAAACTGATTTGTGTGAATGCACCTCTGATATTTGGGGAACACATTACGCGTCACTGTAGTTGCGCCTCATGAACGAAACGACTTATTCAACGTTGATTAGTAATGTCGCGTCGTGGTCTAGGGAGTTAATGCTCTAGTCAGAGTTGTCGCCTAGCGGTGTGTTTAATCCTTGTTGTTGATTGAATTTCCGTAGTGCGATGCTCGTCAGGAGCAGATGATAAACACTACCGTTGGAAGTCAGCGGCCATGCTGCTGCTGCTGCCGCAAGGATTCTTGGCTAAATCCTAGACATCTGAACATGCCTGCCGGCTCTCGGTGCATTGAAGCTGTGCCTCACGGCGATGCCAAGCTCGTAGAGCACGACGTATAGCATATTTAGTATACGACTATTATGTATTAAATGAGTAATCTCTGTTCTAGTACTATCATTCGATAAATAGATAGATTAGTTAAACATCTGGTGCTGATGATGGTGATTGTTATTATTTTTAGTAGTGGTGGTAGTGCCAGTGCTGCAGATTATAGCGTACAATCATAATATGTTATAACCTATATATAAAAAAAAAGTAGCAAGCAACCGTCAGCGAAATGCATGCAGCACATGTTTGCCTAATATACGTCATAGTATCAATATTCTATAATGTAGTTTAGTAAAACATATAGTGCTGCTGATAATGGTGATTGTTATTGGTGGTGGTATCAGATTGTAGCGTATAGCCACAATATATTAAAACATAGCCTCGCAAGCAAGTGCAAGGAACGATTGCATCAAGCGATGCTCTAGAAGTACTTAACGATGGAGATTAGAGAGCAGATTGAAGTGTCCGTACAAGTAATGAATTCTTTCATGAAATGTTCAATACAATTTCCAGAAATACCTGTTATTTTACCAATATTACGGGCTTATATATATATATATATATATATATATATATATATACTATATCCAGCTTGTGTGGGCAAAGCTAAGCTCGGTTCAACTTGCTGCACTCGATTGAGTGAAACCAGCTTTTTTAAAACGGGTACTAGGTTTACATACGTCAGCATATAACCGCCTTACGTATTTGCAGTGCAATGCTCCACTATTCGTGGAACAGATCAAAAAACAGTTTGCTCTCCCAGAAACTCCCGCATATAGCGAATTTATACGGCGATATGAAGAGAAAATGGCAGATATCGACCCACATTTTTATATGACAGATGCAATGGTTAGGTCAGAATGGAAGGGCACAGGCAGGACAAACAGGCACCTAATCGCCCGTTTTGCTGTGCACGGTTTTCACCACCTCTTATGCCAGAAAGACGCTTGCCATGAACCCTGTGACACATGTGTTTGTAAATATTGTTATGGTATATGCGTAAGATATCATGGTAGTAAGTGCGATGCAATTACCTCGCTAACAAGGCTGGCACTGAGCGATCTGTAACTATTAATATCATTACGAGGCTGTAGGGATATTTATCATACTATTGTATATTTTACCCAATCTGGAGTGGAAATAAATCAAGTGTGTAAGTGTATATATATATATATATATATATATATATATATATATATATTGATTTATTATTTGCTTGGCATGGATATGTATATATATATATATATATATATATATATATATCAATTGTATTCATATTGATATATATATATATATATATATATATATATATCAATTGTATTCATATTGAAGTTTTAAACCAAATTGCTTTAACATTACGATTTTTAAGCTAGTTACTTTTTAGCCCGTTGCGACAGCACGTTAAGTCGGCTTCCGGTCAAGATTCGCGTATATACAAGGAATAATACGTATTGTTCTTTCTCATGTAGCAAATTAATATCAATAACATTACCTACAGTGAATGGGACCTTGGTCAAATTGTCACCTGCGTCGATAGAAAAAAATTATATATATATATATATATATATATATATATATATATATATATATTATCTTTAAACTAAATCTACAAATCCTCCGATCTCTGAATTTGCCGCTCTCCGAAAGCTTGTCTGTTACTTCTAATGACAACGTCGCGTGTATACACACATATATGTATGTATGCATGTATATATATATATATATATATATATATATATATATTTCACCTTTTCGCTAATCTTCTGAAGCAATAATCCGTTTGGTGTCACAGATCTCCGCAAAAGTTCGACACAAAATGGGACGCAAAGCAAATCCGATGTCCGGCGTCGTTTTGTTTATCTGTTTACTACGACCACGAACAACAACGACTACTACTACTACTACTACTACCACACCACAAAGCCAAAGGGCCAAATCGAAGATTCCGATTAGCAATGCTCTGTTTATGGAGCATCAGCCGTGACGGTCGTACAGCGGTGCTCGAAAGCGATGCCGGCGGTGGCTGTGGTCGTGGTGGTTGGTGATGGTGGTGATGATGGTGATGGTGCTGCTGCTGCTGAACCGCTACCATGAATAACAAAGACGTCTTTCGTCCCGGTTCACCGTGACTCGCTTTAGCCTTGATCTTTTCCATTGCTCCCTTCACTCGCGAGGGCACACTTCGTTCGGGGTGGTGAGATCTTCTGACGACGACGACGACGACAACGATGACGCTGATACGCTTCGAGGCGCGAAGCGCTTCCCTGGTTGAAGTGCGCGACTGCGATGCGTCGAGAATGGCTGATCGAAGCAAAGCAACGTAAAGAAAGGAGGAAGAGAAGAGGACGAAGGAAAAGACGGCGACGACCTCGATGAAGGAAACCGAGACGAGGAGACAGGAAAAACAGAGGAAGAAAACCCTCGAATAGCCAGTCAGCCAGTCAGTCTCTCAGTCGTTCACGCGTGAACGGCTAGATAACTAAATCGCTCAACAGGGAGATCAGCGGAGCAGCTCGCAGAATGAAGATACTGATCGAAGTGGCGAGAACGAAAATAATAGAGAGATAGAGAGAGAGACAGAGCGAGTACGGGGGGCGCAATGCTGAGATTTCCTATCCACCCCCATTTCGGTCCTCAGTTTTTTTTTGAGTGGCTGTCGAAACATTTAGGAAAAAGACCAGCGATGTTAGCGAATGGCCTACAAGCGTGCTACAAGCTTGCAGTGCCGCAACAGTCGTGCGCATACTGCAATAACTGGTGTGCGGAGAAAGTAGAGAGGAGAAAGGAGGGCAACTCTACTTAGACATTCAGACGCGCTGGCTGGACTGGTTATGCAACACTCCGTGCTGCATCGACCTGCATCCATCCATCCATACATACATACATGCATATACTAGACACA
This sequence comes from Dermanyssus gallinae, assembly GCA_003439945.1. Lineage (NCBI taxonomy): Eukaryota > Metazoa > Arthropoda > Arachnida > Mesostigmata > Dermanyssidae > Dermanyssus > Dermanyssus gallinae. The sequence continues at coordinate 150,912 of QVRM01004942.1, read as the reverse complement.
CACGCATATTCTGAAATAAAATCAGCAAACGTTTGCTGTTCCGCACGCATCTGTAAAGATGCATTTTTTTTGGCGACAATGGAGAACTGACGGCTTCTTGAAAAGAAACTTGTTGGCGTAGATAGCTTTTAAAAAAAGCTCTTACTGTCGCTGGACACAAAAGGCATTATCTAAAGTAATAATTTGATTGAATCCAAATGCATATATATATATATATATATATATATATATATATATATATATATATATATATATATTTATATATACATATATATACATATATAAGAAATTGTAGCCTGGTGGTTGGTTTCATGTGTAAATGTTTTATTTGGACATTATCGACTTCTGTCAGATGTAGTCTAAATGAATAATAAGGACCCTATACATACTTCACTCTGGTTTGATGAACCGAGCCCGTTCGAGTGCGGCACAGAGAATCAGATCTCGGATCAGGACACAGATCAGCAATGTTACAATGCAATCCGTTTTGCTCGGCAGGGTCTTATGCGTATATATATATAAATAAATATATATATATATATATATATATATATATATATATATAACTAATTTATTTATATAACTTTTTATGTTATCACTTTGGAGTGAACAATTGATATATATATATATATATATATATATATATATATATAGATAGATGATGGGATGTTTAATTTGTTAATGCAGAGTGGCAGTTGTGGTAGCCGTTGTAGTGACAGTGATAGGTAAGAGAGGACTGCAACGAGGGCGATGAGAATACTCTATAGGTGGTGCTAATGCTGCTGCTGCAAGGAAGGTACCCAGAACGGAGTTTCCTGAATCATTCTAAACGGTTTTTCTACAGTGTGTCAAAGTTGGTTTCGCGGCACATCTTTGGTTTTGTTTCTCTCCGTCGTCCGTTGGCCCCCACACATTTCTGGACGGTAGAAGAGGAGACTACAGAGGTTCTTCGAGCGGCTAGATTTTAGAAATAAACCTAGTGTATGAATGGCGCACGGATGGAGAGGAAGGCCATGGCAGATACGCGCTGCGCTCTAACATCATCATAACGTCAACGCATAAAGGAACCGATTATACCGGCGTGTTTGGCTGAAAATTCTGCGCAATAGACAAGACTTCACTAGCTGCGTAGCGAAAAACCAATAGTCAGATTAGGGAAAGTCCTAAAAGGTCGATATGTTGTTATGTATTACGTTAATGCTTTTTTTGTGAATCTTTTTTCTATTACATCCATTAAAAGACTATTCTCCGGGCATGCATAATTGCATAGGGTGTATGAGAAAGTTAGGTACATAAACTGAGGTTTGGTAGAACTTAGCAAGAGAATACGTTTTCCTAATAGAAGGAGGGTGAGGAAACGTCTTGGCAAAATTTCACGGTTCTAAGCGTAAAAGCTTGCACGTAAAACATAAAAACCATGACTGTCGAAAAAGCTTAGTTAGTTGGCAATTACGTAAAGCAGCACCATCACTTTGGCACGAAAATAATGGGCATTACATTTGCTATTGCGTGAGAGTGGTCTATAGGACGTACATTTTTGATCATAATGGAAAAATGTTACGATTTTTCACGTAAACGCGTTAACGTTACATATCGACTTTTTATGACTTCCCTTCATCTGGTTATTCGCTTTTCGTTACGCAAGCTAGTGAAGTGTCTTCCATTGTGCAATTTTCAGCCAAACACGCCGGTATAATCGGTTCCTTCATGCGCTTGTTCCGCAAACGTAGATTTCGCACAACTATGTAGGAGAAAAAAAGGCAGAAAAACTGCTTTTATAAATTTCACTCTCTCCCCCAAACAAAACGTTCCCGCCCCCTCTTTCCATTGAGAAAAATTAGTTTGTTGCCGAGTTCTACCAAACCTCGAAATAAGTACATAACGATATGCATGACCCTGTATAAATATATATATACAAAGTTTCACCCAGGTAGCGTTCTGACTAGATATGTCAGAACAACAGTCCTAGGCAATCGTACATAACTTTGGAAATGGCTCTAATTGGTTTTGAATGCCTTCTTGGATGGCATCTATCTCGACGAATGCATTCGCTGGATTGTGTAAAGAGATTCATTAAAGTACCTATAGAACCGTTTCGCATTGTTTAGATACAAGTCGTTGCGCTTATAATGGTAGACTAAACACGTACGGTCCGAGCTGAGGGTGAGACGAATAAAATCTCTGGACGTTCTATAAACAGTGTGCGCAAAGCCAAAGGCACTCTGGTGGTTCTGTTGCTTATGCTGCGTCGTCTGACATGTTTGGGCCATTAGCGAATAAGCGACTGCAAACAACTCCGATGAATAGATGACTTACATGCTGTAGCGTTGAGTTTTACGAAAGTAAAATTAAAACTCAGATGGCAGTTTCTTGTAATGTTAGAACGTCATTAGCAGGCTGTCCCGGTCGCGTAGATGGGTGATCGGTCGTGTTCTAAAAAGTTAAAACTTAAATTGGGGGGGGGGGGGGGTGGATGGAAATGCACCATCTACTTTTATTGAGACATCTGTGCCCCCCGTTTTTTTCGATCATGGTCAATTTTTGGTCCACTCCGGCATTCACCTTGTCTAAATTGGGAACCATGAAAACCAATTTAGGAGTGGGCGGTCTGGGTCTCGAACCCAGGCCTCCCGAATGCAATGCTAAGGCTTTTGCCACTAAGCCATATTGCTTGGTAAACAAGCAATACTATAATTCGCCTTTCATCTAGAGCTCTAATGATGGCTACATTTCATCGGGGTCCTTCCTCGCAGCTCCAACGTTTACAGACAACGCACCACAATGTACACCTCTAACAAACAAAACAAAACCCTAAAGGGAATAGTGAGTCAGGTTAGTATTCAGTTGTTGGTTGGAGAGCTTCCATCAGCTGTAACCTACATAAGGCTGCTGCATTGTAGCAGCGGATGATGCAGATTTGACCTGGCCCGTTTTGGCCGTAGCCAGAACATTGTGTGTATATGTATGTGTGTGCCGAAGCCTGAACCGTGTCTCGCGCAACTGCGGTGTCGTGGTAACACGCAATGCAAACGCTCCTCGGACCCACCCAAATGGTGGGGCATCCATTAAAGCTGCCCTCAGACAGGCACCTGATGCTCATGCCAGACGCGGCCGACTGGGAAGAGCCCTGGCCAATGAGTGGCATTGGCCAGGGCTTTCTTGAGCTTTGCTGCACATTGCCCTTCATTGAATCCATTACGGTTGTTGCGTAATGGCCGCCGCCCATTCCTCGTGTGCCCTCCAGCTGGTGGTGGTTGCGGCGGTGGCCTCGGCCTCGCAAGAGACTACTCGACACGGTGGGAGAACGAACGAATAATAGTGCTGCCGTGATCCTTTTAGCAGCCGACAAGCTGTCGGCTCGAATGCATGGTTATCGTCCATGACAGTGCAAAAAACAATTCGATTTCAAGTGCCGTTTTACCTTGTGAATAATAGGCACAGCAATAGGAATACGATGCCGACACCGACGAATAAGCAGCACAACAGTGCAACAACAACGAAAACGACCAAAGAGTGCAGCAACAATGACAACAACAAAAACAACGAATGAGTACAACAACAACAACAACGACAACAGCAAAAATAACAACAACAACAGCAGCAACAGTACTAACAACAGCAACAACAGCACTAAAACAACTATTTCTTGCACGCTGGGCACCGTCATAAGTGGTCTCGTTTGAGGTCGGCCCAAAATCTACGTATGACTTATGATGTTACCCCCCATACTGGACCGGACAAGTGTAGCAGTCGAAGGTACAGCAAGGAATTGGCTGAATAAGTGCAACTGTTTGTTAATCAGTTTGAAAGTTCCAAACTGTATCACCAAGCTGCCATTGAAGTTGGAAGCGATTGAAGCTATTTAAGACTCAAAACCAGATGCGTATGCCATAATTCTGTCCTATAGGACAGACTTATGCTTACAAACCTTACGGCTTAGCCGTCTGAGCTGTGACTGCACAAGCTTGAATGCGACCCAGTTTGGAATTTGTTAAGCGTTGAGCACTTCACGATTTCATAGCCTTTTTTATTTTTATTCTTTTTGACTTCTCCTTGCCTCCTCGCTGATTGTTTTTTGCAATGACCTGCCACCTGCTCGCCAGGGCAGCAGAGCGGACTCCAAAAGAGATAGATTATAGCAGCAATATTCATAATACTACTACACTAATATGTCAACTGTGTCGGTCAGCGTTAGCTGAGATGATCAGATCAACCGAACCGTAGCCGCTTTTTAGCAGGCAGAGCGAGAGATAGATAGATAGATACATAGTTTGGTAGAGAGCGAGAGTACAAAAATGAGCCTCGTTGTATTTTTGCGTACGCTCGCCGATTGTCAACTTGCTGCCGTTTGCTGCGCCCTGTTAGAGGTCGCTAATTTACCCGGCCACACATTGCAGGCAGGAGAAGCAGAGTACGTGCATGCCCAGTGACAGCCTGAGTAAGAAAGAAAGACAGAAAGAAAGAAGAAATGATGAATTGTGACTGTGTAGACAACCGACTGTGTTGATGGGTGGCGGCGGTAGCTAGATAGGTGTCAATGCATGCTCGAATACCGCCGCCCGCAACGCTGAGCAGCACAGCACAGAGCACAAGCAGAGCAAAGAGATCCAACCGCACCCAAAGGGGCCACAAAAAGTCTCTGTGTAGGGGCTGTGCCGGGGGTGTGCCGGGGGTATGCCGGGGGTGGCGGAGGGGAACGGTGGATAGAATCGAGACACGCGGCGGCCAGAGAACGCCTGCCATCATCTCTGGCAGCAGCAGCAGCAGCGGCGGCGGCGGCAGTAGTAGTGTCTTCTTGGTGGCCAGGCGCCGCTGTCCTTTCTGTCTCTAATGGAGTTGGATAGTGACCGACTACCCCATCCCTCGCTGTCTGTCAGAGGGTCGGTCTCTTCGTCTGTCCGTCCGTCTGTCTGTCTGTCCGTCCGTTGTACGTAATGAAGTTGTACGACGCTGTTGTTGTCGTTGTTGCTGCTGCTACTGTTGCTGCTGCTGCTACCGCCGCCGCTGTGATACGGCACGGTAGCAGTGGTTGCAGTCGATAGGCGGGCAGTGGTTGTTACAATAGCAAACAGTCGTAGTAGCATTAGCAGAAGGGGTAGTAGCCACTCCCCCCCCCCCCCTATTCGCCCACTGGGGGTCGTGGTGGTGGTGGGGGTGGTGGTTGTTGTTGTTGTTGTATAGTAATGGCTGTAGTAGCGGTAGTAGTCCAGCTGCCGCCGCTGTCACCGTGGCCGCCGCTACCTCTCCTGGGAGCCGTCGCTAACCTTCAGTCGCCTGTACCACTCCATCACCGCCAACGGTTACGTCCAGCGACGTCGACGACAACGACGGCGAGACAACGGCGACATCAACAATAACAACAACATTAACAAAAACAACAACGAAAACAATAACAACAACAACCAAGAGTACGGCGGTAACTATGGTGGTAACAACAACAACAACACCAACACCAACAACAGCAACAACAGCAGCAGCAACAGCAACAACAGCAGCAATAACAACAAAAGCAGCAGCCGTAGCAATTGGCGATGCGAGTTGGCCAAGGCGGTCAACGGCAGGGGGTTAGGTGTGCCTATATTGTATGTGAACGTCCCATGTGCAGAACACAACAGTAGTTACTTAGCCTTACTGGCGGGCTGGCTGTTGGCCTAGAGTACCAGACCGTTGGCTGACAGAAACCTCGGCAGCTGACGGCGAAAAAGCCGGCCGCTAGGATGACAGACACACCAGGGCCGAGGCGACATGGCCTGTACGGTTGGCCACGCTGGCAGTGGACGACCAGAGGACTTGGCGGGCCGTCGCGGTCACACGCGGCTTTGCCACTGTCACCGCAACCTCCACTAAGACCACCGCCATCTCTACGAGAAAAGGAGAGAGAGAAAGAGAGAGAGAAAAAGAAGGAACATGAGATGAAGGGGAATAGAGGCAAAACGAGCTACGAGCTGTCCGGCGGAAGACCCTTAGCCTCTTAGTGTCACCCACCCGCAGAAGTCGATGATGTCCTAGAAAGGGAACTACGAACGATGAGGATACGTGGTATGTACGCAGCCAGCCGCCTCTGGGGCAGGTAGTCTATGTGGATGAGGTGCTGGTGGGATCGTAGGGATAAGACAAGATGGAAGAAGGGAACGCGGTGGTATAGTAGCTGACGAACAGCAGGAGAAGGACCTGGAGGCTCGTTACCTACCTGCAACTAGCTGTATACGACAAAGGCGCTGGCCCGGCAACACCAACGACGCGCGCAAAAGTAGGCGGTTATAGGGATAGTCAACGCCAAGAACGACAAGGATGGGGCGTGGGGGAGACGACAACGATTATGATCATAATTAAGATGATTACGACGACAATGATGACACCGTTAGAGGTGATTGGGGACACTATCTACCTATTCTTGCTCTACGATCCCCCCTTTCTTGGTTACCTTGTTCTACCCCAGCCCTGGTTCGTCGCGTCGAGCCACTAGCGTGAACGACGTGATCAAACACCACGATAGCTATATAACAACAGCTGTGAGCGGTAACATGCTGTGCTGCTGTTTCTACTACCGCCGCTGTACCTACAGTAGCTGTCGTTGATGCTACTGTAGGGTTCGGCTACTTCTGCGGGGGTAACAGCAAATTGGGCAGCAACTGTAGCAGAAGTTGCTGCATTCGCATCATCATCATCATCATCGTAATCACCATCGCCATTAGCCACCCCTTTTATGATCAAACTCGGATAGGAAGGAGTTGCAATCGAGTTTAATCATGAGGTTGGCATGCCGAGCTGGCTACGCCCATTTTTCTTGACTTTCTCTTCTGCTTCATCATTTCGACGCTTTGCCCTTGCTTCTCCCTCCTTTCCCCTCATGTGTTTTCCATTTCACTCTAAAAATCTACCCTTTTCTCTCTCTCTCTCTCTCTCTGCATAACGTCTTGCCCTGACCTTCGTTTTTCGCTAATCTAACTTTCTCTGCGGCCGCGTTCTCGAGTTCTCTGATCTTCTTCGCTTTGCTTCTCTAACAAAACGTTATTGCAGACATTCGTGGCACAACAGCCACCGCCGTCGCCGAAACTGCTGCGTATCAGCATCAACCAATGACTTTCGCACGACAGCATGCCCTGTTATAATTGTTGAATTGTTAAACGTGTATGTATTATATATGTGGGAGCTGAAAAAAGTTTTAAATTCCTCGCGTAGTGGATGATGAGCTAAGAAACGAATAACACTGGCAGATAGCGTCATCTTTGCTGATGTTTGGGGGGGGGGGGACATTCGAGTGGAGATTCTCCTACAGAACACAGTGCGAGAAAATGCTGAGCACGAACATGTCGGTGCCACAACAACAGTCGTACCCATGCTGCGTACTGTTCGTTTGTACGACTTGCAGCGGGGAATAGATGCGAGTTTTAAAAGGCCTTGATTAAACCTTGGAAATTAAGCCCGATAGCTGTTGGGGGGGGGTATAGATAGTACAGAACATGTCGAACTGGCCGCTTTATTCTGTACGACGAGTTCTGTTGAAGACTTCGAAGAAGAGGTACAGACGGCGAACATGTGGCTTGATTAAAGGCGGCGATTCACGAAACTAAAACGTAACATGTGCATCGCTAGAGGAGTCTCTGAGTTGGAATGCGAGGTCCCCCCTCTAAGATCCTGCACGACCACCTCGGACTTGCCAAAACGGGCTCTGCTTAATGAGTACCTCGTTATTTTTCTTACAGGACAAAACTGAGACGCAGTCTTTTCTGATTCGAGAGTATCTGATAAATGTATGCAATGAAAGTCCTTTCCTCTTTGCTCTCGTCACATTTGATGAGGCAAGCAGTACGCTAACGTACTAAAACTATACGGCGTTTTCGACGCAATAAAGGTGGCAACACGTACAGTCAGCAACAAATAACGTTTTTGTAGTTGATGCAATAATACGATATGCTAATTTGAGTAGCTTATTGCGCCGTGGTGTATTGCAAAGAGCCACATACATGTACGTTAGGTAACTAGGTGTCGCACATGCCTATAAAAGTGTGGTGGTGTGATAGTAACAACGGCTCTAGAATTGATTACGCGGCTAGATATTACATGGTAACAGCAAGCCATAGTAGCCATGCCACATCAAGTTGCTGACAGGCAAACGTTTAATCGGATCTCAAATTCTACCGAGGTCTAGACTGAGAAGCCTACGTTGGTTCGACCGCTCAGGCTAAAAATATTTAGTACCTCAACCTACCAGCAAATATCATACGGCAACATGCTAGCAATGCCATGATGCTTGAGTATACATGGAGAAACAGAGTTAACATGTTTTTACTAAATAGGATGGTAAAAATTCTAAGTTACAAACTGAATTAGCCTCCCACATGGTAACATTGAGAATAAGCTGTGCAAACAATACTTTTATTTGCGATACTGCTTGTCGCTCGTGTTCATGGCGGCAGTGTTCTATTTGTAAAGAGCTAAAAAGCCAGATTGTTCGCCATGGCCCAATGTATCAAGCTGTAAAGTAAAAACAATTCAAACGGGAAGATGACGCTTGACATTATAGTTTTTCGTGGACAATTGCTAGTCGTTAACCGCAAAGTTTTATAATACGTATATATTCGAATTTAATGGCACTATGTTCTTATGAAGTGTGTAAATATAGAGTAAGATTTGACGACACAGTATTTCTTATTCAAAGGCTAACTGGGATCAAGCGTGACTTTGTGTATTTATCTGCTATGTATAGCCGTTGTGGAGCAGTGAACATACTTCTTGCAAATCTTGCAAGGAATCTCGCTGTGCTTCTTTTATATATTTCCAGTGCAGCTGTCTCTCATGGTATGCTAGTTGCTGTTCTATCTATGGCTATCTGCAACCCTGCTGTAGTAAAAAGCTGATAATTACTCAGTTAAATTAGAACGCTGCTCAGGTTGGAGAACGTGATGCTAGTTCGTACCAGTCTAAAACGACACGGAGGCATACTGGGCTGCAGCTAAAGCTAATATTGTATGCACATTGAGCGCATTTATCGTAACAAGTCCCATTCTTTAAGACTGATATGTTCACTACCGTAGACAACACCCAAGCGACCGTTACACAGGCGCAGTGAAAACGGTCAGCGCATCTACCAACATCTTTACCTGTATTTCACGGACAGCTTTAGTGCTGGGCAATACATGGGCACGGCACCATCCGGCCACTTTGCGGCCAGAAAGTGACCACCAGCGTGGATCGCTCAGACCTTCCAAAACTCCGACCACCAAAACATGTTGCTTATGTAATATTTCGCAAACCCACAATATCCAATTTGCAGTTCACAAGTGCGTGAAGGATTCTGAGAAAGAAGAAAAAGAAACGACAGCGCAATGTTCGTTAATTGCGTCACATGATGTCCACACACAGATTGGTGACGATTTAAAAACAAGCTGATCCGGCCTAGCGTACGAGACTGACGTTAAACAAGAAGCATGCCAGTTGTTGAAGAGGATGTTGAGGGTGAAGACAGTGAGCCACCACAAAAAGACAGACGATTCCCTGGAGAGCTGAGAGACGAGATTTTACAACGAGCCTGGCTGTAACGATCTGTCCGCAAGGTTCTACGTCAGGAAGGCGTCGACGAGAACCTCATTCGGGTTTTGCTGCTCACGCCGGTTTGATGTCACGCTAAGCAGAAACGGTAGCACACTCTTCCCATAAGACCTCAGCTAGAGGTCGGCTGTTTAGACCGGCACATGGCTCCGAAAAAGCATGCGAATTGCACGGACGTGGGAAATGTCGTCGTGGGCACGGATCACACAATAACCTTTACAGTATCTATCTACGTGCACTCAATGTCGCCAGGGTGCGCTCGAGACAAGACGCCTGGGAGCGACGCAGGTTGGTCTCGGCATATTGCGGTTTACCCCAGCGACTGGGGTAGCTCCTCTGTGTGCTATATGCAAAGAAAGGCGGACGACAAGGTTGAGTAGTTAAGCCACCATCTGCCTCACGAGGTAGTGTAATCATTTTGTGGAACTACCCAAACGAAGAACAGTCAGTCAAAGAAGAATTTCCTGACTATACTACCCTACAACATTGCGATTGTTTGTTAGCCAGCTCAAGGAGGTGACAATTGGCTGTTCAGTAATAGAAGCAAGAAAGCTTTGGGGAGTATGGAAGGGGAAAGTCCGCCACCTATGGGAACGTGACTCCATGCCAACGCAGTGCCTGTCGCGATAACCCTTGGGACCTTAGAAAGACAACAATAAGGCAGACTTTAATAAGGCAATCTATTCGATATAATGTGTAAATTCATCTGACTGCAGCGAATATTCAATTACAGAAGCAGTAATTTGCACTCTATATGAAACGGATTTTGTGCATTTCAATTACGGCGCTCTAAAACCTCTACCTTCACTTATTGTTTCCCCTACCTATACTTACCTATTGTGGAAGTTCCTAAAAATCGACTAACGAAACCGCGTGTCAAGCTAATCAGCAAAAACGCATAGTAAATTGAGATGCAAGAATAAAATATTACAGGCAAAAGATGAACTAAGAGATCTAGAGATATTTTACAGTACTAGCAGTACTAGCCATGAAGGCCTATTTGCTCGAAATTACGCTTTTTCATTACCACCACCAAAGACTGAGTGAAATTGCCTCGGCGGCGAGAAACTATGGGCCTCAAAAGGTGTGCGATCGTCCCACAATGGGGCAGTTGGAATCGTGAGCGCGTCGCATGGATCCGCTCACTCGCAAGCTAGCCGTGGATACGTAAAACATGCCTATGTATGGGGGCCACACAGCTCCGTCTTGAGCCCGGTCCTTTGGAACCTGGTTTACGACGGGATCCTTGACCTTCACTACCACCCCGTGCGGGTAGAGACCCTGGTGCACGTGGACGATCTCGCACTGCTGCTAACCGTCGGAAGAGAAGAAACTTTAAAGAACGCAACGAACGCTGACCTAGCGCGAGTGGCGACATGTATGAGGGAGCACTATCTAGAGCTGGCTCCGACAAAAAAGAAGACTCGGCACTTCACCGGAAAAAAAACATCAGTACACACTTGGAGAGCCATCGGATGAAGATCAACCAGTGGGCGAAATATCGCGAGATGATGTCGTCGTTATATATATATATATATATATATATATAGACAGTGGAATTGATTTCGGTTCGCGAATGAGGCGTTTTTCAAACGTACACCTCTATGAACTCAACGCAATGATCACTCATGGGTAGGTAGATGTATATGTAGTACATACGTGTAGAAGTATATGACGCCCTTCACCAAAGTGTCTTTACGACGACGAGCATCGGCGAATAGTTTGTAGTGAGCGTGTGTGGACGCCGGGGCGTGCGTCCCTGCGCGTCTTCAGGAATGGACATGGGCAGTGTTAAGTGGAGAGAAAGAGAGCGATAGAGAGAAAAATGAAGGTAGCAAGGGAGCTGGAGAACTTGAAGAGGCCATAACCGAACAGCGAGATAGGGCAACACGGGAGAGTCACAGTTTTATGTATACAAATATATATATATATATATATATATATATATATTGAAGGAAGCATGAAGCAGGGTCTAGACCAAAAGCGACACACGGACGCAAGTCGGGCCATATCAGTCCGGTCACGTTTATACCGTGATGTGCCCACACTCGTACGAAAAGGCAAACAGTTTGAAACAGAGCAAGGGAGAGCAATGCGGCGATGAGGACAAGCTGATGGACGGAGAACGTAATTTCCCTCCGTCCCCCCCTCGGCTCTCTCTCTCTCTCTCCTATCCTTCCTTTCGCTGCCCCTCTCTCCCTATCGGTCAACGAAGCTTTGCTCACCAGCTCAATTATTCAACAGCGCCGCTGATACTGCTATAGAGCTTCTGTTGCTGGTCGTTGTCGGGGCCCAGTCGTCACCGTTACCGCGTTCAAACGTGAGCGCAGCACACAGCATTCCGACAGGAGGAATAGAGCAGGGAGGGAGGGAGGGTGTTCGGGTTAGCCGTTTTGAATGAAGCCAAAACTCATCACATTCAGCCTTAAGCCGACCGTGATAAACCGCGTGAAGAAATCCACACAATGGCTTCAATTTCACCGGCCGGCTGAATGGGGGATGGGGTAGCATTATGGGAGCATTCGTAGTCGTAGTGGTAGGACGGATACGCATGCGGTTCATGCTAAACTCAACCATCTACACAACGTCATGCTTTTGAGAACTGGCAGGCCCCGACTCGGGATGGGCGCCATCATTTGACATAAAATAGCTGTCAAGCTGTCAGGACGATACGATTTTGATCCTGTTGCCCTGGAAATGTTGGCTTCCATCAGTAGTGCCACCAACTCGGAATCACAAGCTCCTCAATGATATCGTGAAGCCGCATGCAGGAAATTACGGATGGTTGACGTGAGACACAGTTTCCAAGAGACAGATGATACCCTTGGCCGCCTCTACAGGGAATACAGCTGTCAGTGGTGCGAACTAACATAGAGGAAATATTGGCACACTTTCACACTACGCAGTTAATAATAAATAGTAATAATAATAATAATAATAATAATAATAATAATAATAATAATAATAATAATAATAATAATAATAATAATAATAATAATAATAATAATCAGATATCTTATTTATTCTGTTATGAAATTATTGTTAGCCGGTAAATGTATAGATTGAACTCCTTATATCCTATATACACATTCGCTTCTCTAGGCCTCTTCCACTCAGGAGCATGTCAATAGTCAATGTCGCGTTGCCGCGCAGAACTCTTAAAATATTGTTTAACTGCCTTAGCAACGCTGTGGATCGTTTGTCTTTTGTCTTCGACTTCTCGATGATCTGGTCGACTGCGACCGCGTTACGGCCATGACCTCCCGTCCCTAAACGCCTGATGGCTCAATAATAAAAGGCGAGATGGTGTGCTCGTTTCTCAAAGCTTCGCAATGGGTCTGGATGTGGGGGCGAAACGGACCGAGCGCGCCGGCTTGCTCCAAGGCGAGGCGTGAATCGACTTGATAAACCAAGGAAATTAGCCGCTTAGGCGCTAACCAGGGGCAGACGACCCTCGGGGAAACAATTCTCTAATAATTAATTGAAGTAATATGGTAAAATATCATTTATATCCAATGTAAATATACAACATAAATGAAGGCAAGGAGCCATGCGAATCCCCTGAGGGACATGCCCCATACTGAAGAAGACTGTTATTTGTGCGGACATAGAACTTCTCTTACATCAATAGTTGTAAATCCAACATGTGAAGTGTCTATTGAAATGTAAGCACGTATGCTGGTTTAACAATTAACTAAGTAATTCACACTACCCGAAGCCTTAGAGTTGTAAACATCAATCCAGTTCAAAGTGTTTTGATAATGAATGTAAACTGTCTATACTTGGACCATATATACTAATTGCGTTGTTGTTTGCGTAGATTTTTCGTTTGGGAAACCGTGTTGGTCCTTAAATAGCAAGCTTTTCGATAACAAAAAGAGAACACGTGATAGACTGGCAATTCTTTTCCGAAATGTATGCAGGCTATTGATGATTGAGCAATTAGTTTTTATAGGTTATTTATTTTACATTTAACTTAACGCCTCTTTTGTACACAGGAGTCACTACGGACTAGCTAAAAAATAGAGGGCCTGCTACATGTTCGTATGGTCCGCCGATTAGTAAAAACAGAGGCGCGGCTAAAACAGTTAAAATATTCTTATAAATAAAAAAAATAAGAAATATGATCTGAAGTGTGTTTGCACTTTGTAGGCATTTGTTTGATTGTCTTTAAAATATTTTCGTCAGTTATAATCGTATATGAGCTGCTCGAAGGCGACAGGAAACAGCCTACCATATCGCACGTAGCATTGTCTCTTATAATTAAAATTAAATATAATTATGCTTCTTATATATTAACCTTTCAGTAGTTATCCGTTACAATAGTGTCATTGAAATGTACCATGCGTTTTCTTCTCCCCCCTTAAGTCGTTTGTTCGCATACCTGCAAGTGATGCAAATCTTTAAAATCTAGTTTGGATTCTTCAAGAATTCGTAACCTGGTGCTGGCTTTACAAAGCATTGATTCATTCCCAGAGTTTGGCTCTTTTTATTAGTGATTCTACTTAGTTTACATACATCAAGATCACTGCAGTTTAAAAAGAGTTTTGTCAGAGGATACGAGAAAGTCTTGTATTGGCCACCTCATAGTCACCTTTTCACAAGTTGAGCCCCCCCCCATATTTGAACGAGAGTTCGGCATCAATCAGAACAGTGGAGGAAATTGCGTTATGATCAAAGCGAATGGGACAGGTGAACACTGAAAGTTCCTCTCTAGTATGCGGGTCAGTAGTTATAATTAAATTAACTAGCGTACTCAACGAATCGTTTCTTTAGTTGTAAGCAATCATGCTTACTCTGGGATAAGAGGTAGTATTTTCACTTACTATTTGGTGTAACCTATTGTACACGCAGAAATGAATAAACATTGTTTCCATAGTACCTGACAGCGCAATATTAGACTAGTCTATATTAGGAAGGTTAAAATATCCAATTATTACTATGGTCCCGCATATAACACAGGTTGTTTAAAGTGCATCACAAGCACTATTAGTGCACCTTTTGCGTTCCACTAATGTGCCAGCATTTCTCGCAGAAAGACACACAAATCTAATAAAATGAGATTTGGCATATATGTATATCAACAGCAAATGATTACGTGTTGCCACCTAATGATTATTCATTCACTACAATACTTCATAGACAGATTGGGTTTATTGTTCTCGTGAGTAGTTTACTTTTATACAGAGATTTACAGCTCCTCAACTTATGATGTTTTTTTACTTGATATACACATTCATCGTTTCAGATTCACTTACGAAATATCTGTCACCAAAAATGAATTCTCTATATGATACATACATCCCTGTTTTCGTTATAAATTCCACATCAATAGGATATATAGAGGTATACGTATTTAATTAGCATTTAAGCGTTCTTTTAAATATACACATTTTTAGGAGTTACCCATGGAGGGAGGGGAGGAGGCGCGCCTTGCAGGCTGAACAGGAAAAGAGATGTAAGGTAGCGATTGTCGTGCGAACCGTTTGGCGGGGGAAGCACCGGGTAATAAGCAGCTGGGGTAATCTGAGTCAACTGTCCATCCCACAATGCCTCTCGTCCTGAACAAATGACTCATAATTCGACACCCCGAGACCCGTGTTGCACGACGGAGTTTTTCTAACTGGATAGGTACATCTAGATGGTTGGCTGCTTTGCGGGCGATTGAACAGCTACTAGAATTTAAAAAACAATATGGAGGTTATTTTTTTATATTCTAGACCATCCTCCGTCCCCTTTGGGCTTGAAATTCATTCTGAGACGTATCTTCAAGGCACCGATGGCCGGACATGTTGAGATATCTAGGCTTTCCTCGACAGTCTTAGTGGCAGCATGGCCGCTGACTTCCAGCGGTATGGTTTTTCATCCATTCTCAAGGAGCATCGCTTACAGAAAATTCGATCAACAACTGGGAACGAACCGGTGACACCCAAATAGATGACAATAATGACTAGCGCACCAGTCTCCGTTGACCACATCGCCATATACACAGGCAGCTACTACCAATTCCAAAATGTTTATCGTCGATATGCATGCGTTTAGAATAATTTCGTATGTAACTAAAATCTCTAAATGGAGAACGAACTGAAATCAAATTAAATTATAACTAGCAACGACTATTTCGAACACTTCCTTCACGACATTATGGATTCCAGCATGCATATTACCTAGGTTGTGCAAAGGTGAAGCTTGGTATTTGAGGTGGCCAATCGTATCCTTGACGATCATCCTAATTGTCGCTCCTCCGAATGAACTGAAGTCACATCGCATGTCTCTAACAATCGCATCTACGACAATCTGTTGGAAAAGGTTTCACGTTGATGGTGAACCCGCTAAAAAATTAGTTTTGGGCGTTTTAACAGCTCCCGTTCCTTGGTTGAAGTCTGATTCTTCAGCTAACATGCTGCCACTGGTCTAGAAAGTCTTTAATAAATTTCTAAAATTCTTCCTCCTGTGTTAATGTTGCTGTATCTGTCTCCCCTTTTCGTCCGTGGCTACTGCACGTTTGACTGGTCATTTGCAGATGCCTGTTGTTGTTTTCAGCCTTCTTCGTCTTAGAGTTTGCTCCATTCATTCTTAATTAGATTTTTCTCCCCCTTTGCCGACTCTGTCGTCCGCTCAATCTCCATAGTGCTGTCAGTCACTGTGATTGCTTTCTCCTCCACAACACTATTGTCAACAGCGGTGCAAGAGAGTGCGAGCCTATCCGCGCCTATTTGTTTACTCAAAATGATCATGTTTTTTTAATGAATGAGCAACATAGCCTTATTATTGAGTACTTGCGAATACACTTTTTAAAATACAACCTCTGTACTGAATACGGAAAGTTCTAAAGAGCCAAACTATTCATTAACGAAAGCTAGCCCAAGGGATGGATAGGTATCATGTGCATACGGCTCGGATATACAATATAATATTATTATATATTTTTTGAAACAATAGAAATTGCAGTTGCAGCATCATGCTACATATAAGAATATGTGACATCTTCTACACTGCTAAGTACTCCTGGCTTGTCCTCTTCGAAAATGCATAGGCTTATCGTTGTAATATCTTTACCGTGCTAGGTATGCCTATGACAGGAAATATAATATGAAATGCCAGGGCCGGCCCTTGCCATCTTTACCAAAGCATAGGAGTATCCTAGCTTTACCAAAGCTTAGTAAGATGGCGCTGTCTAGGGTGATCACATATAGAATATGTCTGCCAAACGATTTGTCATTCACTATAATCTAAACTGGTTGTTTGTTTCAAAGTGTGTATAATACTTTAGACAGTATAATTTTTTTAACTTTAGTGCAACTTCAATCATCAGTCAGCAAACAGAATGTTTAAGGGCGAAATTTCGCCGGATATCTGAAAGGAAGGAGTCACAAGTGGTTCCGCAGCCGTTCTTTGCGCATAACTTTATTTGCAGCGCATATATACAGGGTCATTCGTATCAAAATGTACTTCTTTCGATAGAACTCGGCAAGAAAATAATTTTCCCGTATAGAGGGAGAACGCGGAAACGTTTTGTTTAGAAGTGTGAATGAAATGTATAAAAGTCGTTATTCTGCCTTATTTTCTTCTACATAGTTGTACAAAATCTACGTTTGCGGGAGAACCAGTCAACGCATGAAGGAACCAATCGTATCCGCGTGTTCAGAAGAAAATTCTGCGCAACACTTTCACCCAACTGGGTGACACTTCACTAGCTTGCGTAGCGAAAAGCGAATAGCCAGGTTAAACAATGTCATAAAAAGTCTATATGTTGTCATGTCTTACGATAACGCTTTTTTGTAAAAAATCGTAAAATTTTTCCATTACGACTACAAATGTGTTCCAAAAGACCAGTCTCACGCAATAGCAAATTTAATGCCCACAATTTTCGTACCAAAGTAATGGTGCTGCGTTACGTAATTGTCAAGTAACTAAGCTTTTTCGATAGCCATATCAAAACCGAACTCATGCATAGTTGCATAGGGTGTATGAGAAAGTTAGGTACAAATTTTGAGGTTTGGTAAAACTCGGCATGAGAATTATTTTTCCTAGTGGGAGGAGGGGGCGGAAGCGTCTTGGCAAAATGTTACGGTTCTGAACGTGAAAACTTGCGCGTAAAACATAACAACTATGACTGTCGAAAAAGCTTAATTACTTGACAACTACGTAACGCAGCACCATCACCTTGGTACGAAAATGGTGGGCATTAAATTTGCTAGTGCGTAAGAGTGGTCGTTTGGACGTACATATTTGGTCGTAATGGAAAAATTTTACAATTTTTCACGAAAAGCGTTAACGCAACATATCGACTTTTTATGACTTTCCTTAATCTGGTTATTCGCTTTTCGCTACGCAAGCTAGTGAAAAGTCTTCCGTTGTGCGAACACGACGATATAATCGGTTCTTTAATACGTTGACTGGTTCTCCCGCAAACGTAAATTTCGCACAACTATGTAGAAGAAAACAGGCAGAAAAACTGCTTTTATAAATTTCATCCTCACTCCTAAACAAAACGTTTTCGCGTCCTCCCTCCATAGGGAAAAATTATTTACTTGCCGAGTTCTATTAAACTTTGAAAGAAGTACATTTTGCTACGAATGACCCTGTATATATCTCTCCGAGCATGGAAAAGTGCTGGAAATAGACAACCTCCTGGGGGGATCTTGACAGTACCATACGCTGATAACCTCGCCGTTATTGGCGATTGTGACAGACTAAAACTAGAAATAACTCGATGAGAAGCCTAGGTTCGACATATCATTCGTGTTTTGGTGCTGTTCTGGTTCGCGGCAACCAAGAGCCGGAAAAACCGGCTTGAGTTGCACACTCAAGACTACGGCCGAATCGAAAGACAGAAAAGCGAAATTAGCTGCTTTGACTCGTATCAAGGTGACGGCATCGAAAACGGCGCCAGCTGGTGTAACTCAAACGGAGTCGGTACCGATAGTCGTAGATGAAGTTTCTGAGGATGTTCCGTTTCCAGGAGTTGATGTTTCTACGAATTGCATCGTTGAAACTGACTGCGCTGACGAGGCCGAGGATGCAAATTTGACGGACGATGATTGGAAGGGTGGTAGTTTTCAAAAGCACTATCAAGCGTCTCTAAAAGCTGAACAAACAAAAATGGCGCCATCCGGTCCAAATCGTTTAGTCAGCCAAAGGGTCTGTTTCGTGTAGCTATTGCGCGAAGAAGCTATAAAACAATTAGTGTAACGACTGCTTCTTCAAGTGAACCGTTTACTGATAGACTGCTTAATTGCTGTGCAACGAGTTGCACAGACTCTACCCGCTCGCCAAACTGGAGTTAAAAGCTGGCATCATTTACGTCTGGTTTAATAGTATTGACGAAGCAAACGCGGCGGTGCAGCTATCGACCCGGGGATCCCCTAACGTCGTCTTCGCTGTCTTGCCTGACGGAGGTCGCGTGTTGCAACAGATCGGATTAGAGCATCCTGAGAAAACTCAAATCAAGGTTGTCGGTTCGGTGCCGCAGCAGGCTGTTACACCCGACTACTCATCCTCTCTACATGCCTTGTTGGAATCATCCGCATTATCTTCACCTACCTATGCTGCGGTGGTAAAATCTCTCGTCGGGGAAACCTCGTCTAATCCTGACGTTCCTGAAAATCTACCGGGACCGACATCTCTCCCAAAGACGTAAAGTTGCACCGTAAAAACAATTGGCTACGAGTACCCTTCGCAAGCTACGTCTTTTGAAGTCATATCGCATCTTTGCCACTCGTAAACTAAAAGAACGTAACTCCAAGATCGTCCTTAAAGCACATCACGAAGCTTTTGAGTATTGCATGCCCGAGGGCTGATTTACGCCTAAAAACTGATTGAGGTTCTTATCCCGTTGTTATGAACTCTCTCGATGTTATCCTAGAATCTTTTATTTCCAGGCTTTTCTCATCTTAATGTTTCCATAACCATCTATTTATATTAATGCATTGTGTAAATGATAATAATCAAAACTGCACGCGAAATGTGAAGACATGTCAACTTTCGGATGACGTTGGACTTAGGCCCAGTAGCTTCGCTTTTATCCACCTAAACACGGAGACTGGAGGGTTGAAAAATCCGGTCAGCTAGAGTTATTACAATTTTTTTTAGAGGAAGAGGGGACCCTACTTGATGCGGCAGTGGTTAGTGAAACGTGGTTAAAGCATTGAGATCAGGCGTCTCACTCTATAAGTGGTTTCAAATTAGTTGCGTCGTGTAGAGGGCCTGCGGAGAATAGGCGGCGGTGTCGGCATCTGTGCGTTCTACCTATAATATTTTATCATCGCGCCCTGTTTCTAGTCCTGAAAGCAATGCCCAGGTGGTACGTTTGCAATTAAAAAAACAAGACGGTCTTGAATGTTTTAATGTCGGCTTTTATTTCAACCATGTATCCTGGTAAACACTCCAGACAATATGTTGCCAAAATGTACCTCTACCTTTGTCATTGTTATAGGCGATGCAAATATCAACTTTTTTTCGGTCCCGCAGCCTAGCGATATTACACCAATCTTTTCCGCTAGAGACTTGTCCTTTGTAGTGGCCGACATAGCCAGACCTACGTTTGGTACGTGCATAGACCACATTGCTGTTCCTAATTGCTCAATATTTACTACTGTCTAGCCTGCGGTTCTCGAAACTCTGCTTTTCTCTGTTCATTACCCGATTCTTATATCTTTTTTTGCCGACTCCGCGGTTGCTAAACCGTTGGCCAAGTTGGCCCCAAAGCTACGAAGAAGTCACAATAAGGCTAGAATTGATACGTTCTTATAGCGCTTACAAGATACCTCGTGGTTAGCGGTTTATGATAAAGTAGACGTGAATTCGGTGTTCGAAGCTTTCAGTAAAATCCCGCTTCATATATACGAAAAGTTTTTTGACCTTGTAGACTTTAATGCATCTGCTAGTTCGAAAAAAATGGGTAAATTTTCCTTCTATTCAGGTTTACGGCAGCTGCGTCGTAGTGTTAATAAGTTGTACCGCAGACATCATAAAATATTTTCGGTAGATTCGAAAATTTCCTATTTAAACAGTCGTCTGCTTTCTTACGTGAAGATTTCTCCAAACTCTGGAAATTCATCAATGGACTCTGGGGTAGGCGGCATAATTTAGTAGACTTACCGTCCGCGTTATTAGAAAGAACATTAAATGACCCAGTAGAAATTGCAGACGAGCTAAACCGTCACTTTGCCACGTTAAGTAATACTACGGTCGCTCATCTTGAGAAAAACACAGACATAGAAACCGTACCGGACAGTGTATTTTCACTCTTTGCTGTCTCTGTTTCTGAGACCCTTGGAATCCTTCTCGACGTGTCGGCTGCTTTTAATTACCTTGACCATTCCTTTCTGTTTCAAATGCTCACTCAGTTGGGTTGCTCTGCGCCGGTAGTTGTATAGTTTAAGTCCTTCTCCTCAGGACGGAGACAGGTGGTACGAGCTGGTCTAATGGAGTCCTCGAGCCAGCAAGTTGATATTGGTACCCCTCAAGGCTCAGTTCTCGGACCATTCATGTTTCTTATTCTTCTGAATTTCACTCTATTTAGAGCCTAGAGACTAAACCTCGGCGAAGGTGCCTGGGACTCGTTCTACAAGAAAACATGAGGTGGCATCCCCATTTGGATTATATTGCAACTACGTGCTATGCTATAATATCAGCGCTGCGTAAAATGAAATTGATTGGGGTCCTCACAGAGGACTTTCTTCTGGTGTACTGGCTACGACGGAATTCTCCGGAGAGCCAAAGTGATACAGAATGATGCAACAAAAACCATTTTTTTTCTAGAAGGCAAAGGGATTCGGTCCGTGACATGTTTTGTCGTTTTAAACTTCTCACGGTGGGAAACATTTAGACGCTGCAGGTTTCAATGTTATCTTTCAACATTTTGTGGGGTATTGTGCCTACGGAAATTGCATTTTCACTAGTTTCTACCCTCTGTCGAAAATCAGCTAGGCGTGCAAAAACCTTTGCAGTGCCTTCTGTATCCTTAAAGTCTAGTCAACACACACTAGCATACCGCCTCTCTGGAACCTGGGCCTGCATTCCTAAACGCATTAGATGCCTAACAACACGTCTTCGCTCGAAAATTAAAACAGTGGCTGTTGGAAACAGGCTTAAAACAGCACAGTCGGAATCAGGCTTGCGACCTAGGTATATCCGGAATATATATATATATATATATATATATATATATATATATATATTTATATATATATATATATATATATATTTATATCCGGTTGGAAAAACAATTGGAAGTGTTGTGCTTTTTATACGAGAACAAACACTCTGATTTCGTTAGTAATATTTTTCCACATGTTCTTACCTATAGTTGTGGTAAATTGTGAAGATGCTGTACATACTAGTGGACTATTTCGTTTGTGTGTATATTTGCAAGTATGTTGCCTCGTATATTGTTCGGCATTTTGCTAACAAACGCCACAAATGCTGTTTTGAAGTCATTGTGACGATCAATCACCGCTGCGATTACCGTTTGTGTTAAGTGCTTATACAAAGCACTCCTTGGATTTTAGCGAGAGCGATTTTCTGCTTCGTTGTTTGACTTATTCTTTTACAACTATTTATTATTATTTACCGAGAACACAAAAATGTGGAAAAAAGTGGAAATGCAGTTCCGTGAATAAACCACGTTTAAAATTTAAACTGAAAATTGAATACAGCACTTACCATATATACATATGCATACAATATACACACACAAAAAAATGTGATGATCCCACAAAACTCGCAAGTCACTAACATCAGCCATTAAGCAATTTTGAAGCCATTCTTACGTCGCGAACAAAAACAATGCAAAGTAGTGAACCATCTGATCCTTTAGGAATATAAATCCAGATTCCTGGCAGGCGTGAGCATAGCAAGAGCATCGTCGCTAAACTTCAAAGATACAAAAGGCGCTACACAGATCGTTTCACGGCTTGATGATCTGCCGGAGATGGTAAAGAGTGGAAATGAAATCTCTATAGGTACTACGGTTTTTCGTGAGATCTTAAGAGTTAGAGTAAACGTCTGCAACATGTAAAACTATCAATAAGGAATAGGTTATGAGAAATGTAATGGCCACAGAGCAAATCCCTACGCCACCTCCTGGAATAAATAGCCATAGGTGTCTCATTTTGGTCTCTTTATATTCCCCTAAAAAACGAGCCCCAGGCACATAGTGGTTTGAAATTAAATATTGAGAGAGAGAGAGAGAGAGAAAGAGAGAAGTCGTCAGGCATAGTCAGCACCATATGAGATGAACGAAAGTCAACGGTATGGGTTTTTGTTAGCCTAAACAATCAATCCGAACCTGTTAAGTATGAATTATCTTCCCCACATCTAGAAGTGACTGGCGTAGGTCGGTATCTAAATACAGGTGATTGACACCAAACAATAACGTCGTATCAACAGCAAATGCAATAGCTGAGTCAAGCTTGAAAGCCTGCATTTGCAATAAAATAAACTTGAAAAGCATGGGGAACATAAACGATAACCGAGCCCTGTGGAGTTCTAATATCAACTTGCCGGCATGAGGACTCAGTCCGTCCAGCTCTAATTACCGGCCTTCGTCCTGGGATATAAGGCCAAAGCCAGGCACATTTGTCGTAGAGCAGCCCAGATGAGCGATTATCTGTAACAGATATGAATGATCGAGACCGTTGAAGACTACAGCCACGTCAACGAAGCAGACAAATCTCACTCTTTTCAACCGAATCGATCATCCGCTACCATAAATGCGTCAATCGACCCATACGAAGACCAAATTGGTTTGACTTTAAGTATCTAATTAGCTCTACCAATACCGATTTTTGAGACCTTTGAAATAAAGTCAACGACGAAGATTTGCTTGTAGTTGACTGTTAGGTTACGCTCTTTACTCTTTTGAATAATGGAAACACCACCAAAGCCTTTAACATTAATGAAAAAAAAAAAAAAAAAAAAAAAATATATATATATATATATATATATATATATAAATTGTTTATTTCGCATTAACATTGCATTTCAAGATGGTACATAATTACAATACAATTCATTCATTATATACAATTTCAACACTTCAGCGACCGTGCCACCGAACGAAACAGTGCAAAGACCGCCGATGCGTCTGGCAGCTCCCTGCGTGGTATTTAGCGCATTTCTGCGAGCAGAACCGGCATTGATGGGAAAATAGCAATCACTAAAAAACGTATGATTCTAGACAGTGGTCCTCCCATAGACGGAGCTGCTAGCTCCAACAATTTTGCAGGCACTCCCAATGCATATACCATCTCCAGTGTGTCCTAAGGCTGTGTCCTAGGAAACCAAGAACCTCGGAGGTAGAAACATCGGTAAGTGAACTTTTCACTTTTCTCTTATATGTCATCCAGTTAGGTTCCAATGCCGCTGCAAGTCTGCAAGTCTGTCTAACCGTAGTGTTGCGTGGCGTAAAAAGTGACTTTCTCCTTTGGGCATTTTTAGATTGTTTCTGGGCTAACTATTAATGCGTATGATTGTGTCGATGAATCTCGAGAGAGCTAAGAGAACTCACAACGTAGTTCTTCAAACGATTTTAGTAGCACGCCTCCCTCGCAGCTCGGATCGCTTAGCTAAGGTTAGCAGCTACAATTAGATAGTTTAGATGAGCGGCCATTGTCTTCGGGAAGTTATTGTTTTGGTGTGAGCGATATATTTAATTAACGCTACGGCGTAACCGCCGTAAATCTGGAGAAAAAATGAAAATGGTGCGTTTCATACGAACCAGGAACAGAAACACGGACAAGGCCGAAATACTTGTCAAATTTATGGAGTTCAGTTTGCCCGAAAGAAGCCTCGAATCCTAAAGTGGCATCACCTGAATCATATACAGTCAACCAAGAAGCTTTTCTATATCGGTCAATATTGTTTATCCTATTGTGCTGCTTTTACGAGGCATGAAAGTCGTCGTATCCTACGATTCAGCAGCTACAACGCTGTCTGAAAAATATATGATAACCAAGTTTTCGGTCGAAGAACAGCAAAGTCCCAAGAGCCGCGGGTTGAAACGGTGAACTTTGCGCACTTTAAAATTGCAATTTATCTATGCGCAAACCCGACGAGGGTCCGATTATGCAATCCGCAACAAGGGAGAGTTTCCCTAAGGGAGAAAAACGATAGATAGATAGATAAGGTTGGCGTTAGCATTCCGCATAAAACTCCAAATGGTAAAAAGATGCATTTCGTTACCAAGTCGTCTAGATTATTAAGTAGTGTCTCTTTACAAGTCACATTTAGGTTAGAATATTATCATCATATTTGACTTTTCAAGTGTACACCTATCGTCCTGACATTGCTATCTGGACTGCACATAGAGCGCTGGGAAAATATTCTACAGGCGAAGCGCATATACATGCCGACACCGCTGCCACGACGAATTCAGATACTCTCGTAGAATAGAAAACGTAGTCGCAATGCTTTCGCCACGTTTTAGCTAACTACAGTTGCGTTAAAAGGAGTTCCCTATCTTTTTTTAAAACGAGCTGACGATTCGATGTTATCGTATTTCTGCAGTCATTTCGCACCCGCTTAACTAGATAAATGCTACACCATTAGGCTCAAGCAATACACGGCAAGTCTCAGCAAGGCACGTTATTCTAAAGTTGGCAACTATTTACAATTTGACTACAGGTAGGATTATTAAAAGAATTGAACATCTTCTTGACAAAAGAGATATTTGCGAGTACTTTAAAATGAAAAAACAGATTACTACGAGAAATAAAAAAAAAGATTTCTACGAGAAATAAAAAAAAGATTTCTACGAGAAATGAAAAAAAAACAGATAACTACGAGAGCTCCTAGGTGAAAGTCGAAAGCAAAGAGACGAATATATCTTAATTAGATTTTTAAATGGTCTGCCGTTTTCGGTGTCAGTACTTACTTAAACCTTTCGTGGTGTGCTCTAATGATGTTTTTCGATGTGCGGAGATAGTCACGTCGCTTTAATTTCCGACCAGCAGAGCTAAGTGGCTCAGTTTCTTGGAACCGCACCCTCCCTCTCATGATCTCTGACGACCGCAGAGCAGATAGGTGGAAACGAAGTAGTCTTTACAGGCGAGGCTTGGGCTATTGCCTAATTGCCGAAATTGGAGGCAGCGGAGCCGAAAAGGCCGAGACAATTGGCGATCAGCATTGGTCGTGCATACCGAGCCATGTATGTTCGCATAAACACAAAAAGTTCCGGCATGAGTATGGTTTCGCAAGTTTCTTTCGGTTGTTTGCTGCTGTTGGCACAACAAGTTAGCTTTTGTCAGCTTTTTGTGCCTCCTCTCAACAAATTCACTAACCGCAACACGTCATCGCTAGAACCGTCCTATATAGGCAATGCACTCAGTGAGCATTCGGAGCCATTTGACTTAATTCATACTGTTGATTGCAGTTGCAACACGATGGGCTGCGGCAATATTTTAAGAGGCGTCTTTGCGCATCACATAAATAATAGTTTTCCGGAAGCATTCCAACGAGCAGAAGTACGAGCACGAGTTGTGCACCTGCCGGTTCTGCCTGCAGAGGTGTGCCAAGTACCATACAGTGGAATGCACAGCGCTGGACAAAACATCGTTGCACTACTTCTCTCTCGCCGAAAGCGTGAACAACATAGAGTATTTTGAAGAAACATCTTGAACTGTATATTATACTCAATCCGAGTGAAATAAATACAATTGAATTGAATAGAATCCATCCAAATAAATGAGAATTTTGCTGGACGTGCGGTCGCATGATTTACGCGTGGGGTGGCAATTTTGTAACCGGTTAGAACACTTTATTTCCATGAAGGTCACTATCATTTTCAAAACATAAACTGAACACCCACACCTAATTATAACCTAGCGGTGACTTGTTTGATTGTCTAGTTTGCCCGGTGGCATTGTCCAGAAGTCACGCCATCGTACACATTGTTGAGTCAAAATTCAGTTCTATTAAGCGGCAACCCGCTTAGGAAGCTCGAGAGAGGAAAATGGCCTTGGCCTGCCTAATAATGAGCAGTTGTATCTTTGCCGCTATACGGCAGCAGATCATAAGTGTGACAATTTAGCACAGCTTCCAAAAGGCGGTCCCCTATTTAATTACTACGTGGTATGTGACGCGACTAGCTTGGAACTAGTTGCGTTGCACAACCAAGTCGGCGGAAACGGTCGCCACTTTTCGCACAATCTGCTTTAGTAATTAGCGTTTCGGCTAAAGAGCACCGGCCTATTCAGTTCTGCTGTAGTTCCGTGCGGCACTGTCAATAACAATCAAATTAAGTACTGTTAAGACTAAGCATTTCCGTTCCGTTGCGATGGGAAAGCTTGCGCAGTACGACCACTTTCGTCATGTCGAGAAAGCGACACACGAAACCGTGAGCGGAACGAGCATTCTAGTGAATATATTTATATATATATTATATATATATATATATATATATATATATATATATATATATATATATATATATATATATATATATATACAAAAGGTCATATAAAATAATTACGTTGTCGAATATTCAACTGTAGACATTCGCAAACGCGATCTAAGGTTCGCTACGAACCGAAATGCATAGCAAGAAAGGAAATTGTAATGTCCCTGTTTCGTTGGAGAGCAATCCGAACCTATGCATAAATGTTGTGGTATTTTGTAATATATATTTTCCCTTTATTGCAAATAAAACGCTTATTATGAATATATATATATATATATATACAGGGTGTTGCAGAAATTTTTCATAATAGAATATACAAATTGTAGAGCTCGTTAAAGCAAATATTTTTTCCAATGGAACATGGTCTCTGAGAAGTCTTGTGTCGGAGTGAGAGCGAAATTACTACAATTTGTGACACTAGTGTTTTTGCCCGACATAGGAGCATAAAATGTGCTGTTGCGAGACAACCAGTCCTCCTATACAGAAACTAAACACACTGTCGGGTTCGTGAGAAAATTCTGCCGAAGAATATACAAGACCGGTCAGAAGATGCGACACGGTCGTTTAGAAGAGAATTCGTCAAAAATGAAGTTTTTTATTAGCTTTTACGCCAAATACTTCAGAATCATAACCCTACGACCACCCACGTGTTCAAAGCTAACATATTCAGCAAATGCGCATTTCATGACGATCATTTTGGTACCAACCTTATGGCAATGCGAGCTGTAGTTGCGGAGTAATTTCAATTTTTCGGCGGGATGTCCAGATTAAGTGCATGTAAAATGATTGTGTGGCGACGTTCACTACCGCCGACGTGTCGCGCGACAGCCGCAGCGCGTAATTTTTCATGCACTTAACCTGGACATGCCCTCCGAAAAATCGTAATTACTCCGCAACCCCAGCTTGCATTGACATATGTTTGGTACCAAAATGATCGTCATGAAATGCGCATTTGCTGAATATGTTAGCTTCGAACACGTGGGGGGTCGTAGGGTTATTATTCTGAAGTACTCGGCGTGAAAGCTAATAAAGAACTTCATTTTTGACGAATTCTCTCCTAAAGGACCGTGCCGCATCTTCTGGCCGGCCTTGTATATTCTTCGGAAGAAGCAGAATTTTCTCACGAACCCGACAGTGTGTTTAGTTTCTGTATAGGAAAACTGGTTGTCTCGCAACAGCACATTTTATGCTCCTATGTCGGGCAAAAACACTAGTGTCACAAATTGTAGTAATTTCGCTCTCACTCCGAAACAAGACTTCCCAGAGACCATGTTCCATTGGAAAAATATTTGCTTTAACGAGCTCTACAATTTGTATATTCTATTATGAAAAATTTCTGCAACACCCTGTATATAATTATTAATTATTATTATGAATTATTATTATTATAATTATTATAATTTATTTAAATTTTGTAATTCCTCATGGAGCTTGAAATTTCCATAATGAGGCACTTCAAACATAAAAAAAAACATTTGTAATCATTCAGGGCATTTTGCAGAAAAGGCTATAGGCCGTGTCTGCAATTATATATATATCGCAGACGGACTTCGTTTGAGGACAGGATTTTGTGCACGCTCATACCGGCGTCTACGGAGACACCGTCCAGCCGGACGGACGCCACGGGCTATCCTGTATCGTCAGCTCAGGTAGGCTAGCCAGACACCAAGCCTTGAACGAAACCTTATGCAGAGCCTTACGCATTTGTGGCCTACCGCGCGTCCTGGAACCCGTCGGACTGGGCAGGGAAGACGGGAAGAGACCTGACGGTGTAAGCTTAACCTTGTTCGAGATCGGTTGCATTCTGGCTTGGGACGCGACAGTTACTGACTCATTAGCCTTTTCAATGGTCGGATATGTTTCAGCTCTCGCCGTGGCAGGCAGGGTGAAAAAATACCAGGACATCGGGTACCCATACGGTTTTACCCACGTGCCTTTGAGACACTTGGCGAGCCGGGCCCGTTCACTCCCGGTTTGCTACAGAAGGTCAGGAAGATTTTCTCAGTCAGCGCTTGTCACTGCATGTGCAACAGGGCAACACGGCCTCGGTCCGGGGAATCCTCCAGAGATGCTTGGTCCCTACATTGGACTGTCTGTTTTTAACTTAAGCGGAGAAAGTAACCACGGATCTGGCACAGTCATTTATTTCACAAAGTTAGAAATTCGTCGTATCACTTGACTTGCAGCTAACCATTGTAGTTGCGCCTCAAGTCCTTTCTTCTATGCTGTTCAGTCCGCTTACAGCGGGTCACCACCGTACTAAAAACTAGCTACTTTGTTAGGCCGCTGTATAAAACGTTTGCTTAGGGTTAACAATGACGTCGACCACAAGGTCAAATAACGGTTTGGCACTTAAGGTGCACAGGGTTCAGCTAGAACAGGTGTAATACGCCATACTGCTAGTTATAATGAAGTGAGATAGGGCCGGAAAAATATAGCGGACAAAATTTTTCAGTCACTTATCTCGCTTTGGTTCGAGTTTTCTCCCTTTCTCTCTCTTGCAGAAATAATCCATTATTGGTCAATCCACGGCGGTCCTCACAGCCGTCCAAGAATACCTTGTTCCTTGTGTCAAGACGAAAATGCGGGGGTATGCGGAATCCCGAGATGGCGAGGGGTTGCCCCAGATCAGAAAGCGCGGCCAATAGGCTAGCTAACTGGTAAGGTGTACGTGCGTAGAGGCAGGTGAGCGCGACCAACGGCGCTGCGAGCACAAATGAGGAAAAAAGGACTATTTTGGAGGAATTGCTCCTTGGTCACCACGCTTTGCCTGGAACCGAATCGAACGCCGAGCAGCGTGACTAATTGAAGGGTGTGTGGTGTTAAAGCTTCTAACGCTGAGGCGGCAACTAGGGCCAACTGATTAATTATTCATAAATGAGCGCAAATACAGACGAACGACTCGGCGCGTCAAGGCATGACCAATCTCTGCCACGAAACAGCACTGTAAGTGCTTGTTTGCCTATATAACGCCGTTGCTGGGAAGAGGCGTGACCCAGTAAATACAATCGCACCCATGTCAGACGAGGGCCTGTTTAATCGCTGTATAGATTTTTAAGCTGACATGCGAGTTATCAGACAGACGTGAGTGTTCACGTAGTAACTCAAGAATCACATCAATCATAGAGAGACAAAAACCTACTGAAGCTTACTTGATAGCGTTTGACTTGCAACACTGACAGTACGCGTTTTGGTAGGTTAGGAGGACGCAGAAACGCTTTTCTTCATGTATGCTTTCTTACTGTCCCACATGTATATATATATATATATATATATGCCTATTAGGTCAAAAACTTATTGCTGTTGTAGTACCCAGTCCTTTAGAAGGCTTACAGCGCCCTCTAGGCAGCATCAACATGCGGAAGATGACATGTTTAAGATAGAATAGAAAGCGTCTTTATTTACCGAATAAAGGGTGGAGTGGAGGCTAGGTAGGCAATGACGTCGACGAAGCCGCCTTGTTGTGCGCTTCTCTGGCAACACGCCAGGCGAACATATTATTGATTGTTTTAAGTCTTGCATTGCATTTTGGTAAAAACATTATTTGACTTGCGATTGTTTATTATCACATCAAAGAAACGGTTGATAAGATCAGCACTTGCAAGTTACGATAGTGCTCGCGAGTTGTTGGTGTTCTTTAGTAAGATTGACAGCGGCAGAAGGTTTACAGCATTTGGCTCGATATCGCATCTTTTACAGAGCTTTTTTTAGAAATCTTTTCTGAACACCTTCCATCATGGCTATGTGCTTGCACAAGTATGAGCTCCAGGCGAGTAAAAATATAAAAGTTTGGATAGCACAATTGGTTTATACAGACGAGTATACACATTTGGGTCCCGTTAAGCTAATACTCCAGATCGAAGAAGCCATGCTTTAAAGCGAGGTATTTCGAAACGGATAGCTCGATCCCATTGTCGATGCACCGCCGGCAGATGCCATCGACAGCAGACTGTAGCGCAGTATGCGCTGAGGGAAAGTCGAACGGAGCGTACATCTTTAGGTCGTCAGCGTACAATAGGTATTAGACACTCAACGGAATGTAGGATTTTATATCTAAAACAAATACTGTGTACAGCAGAGGAGAGACGCAGCTCTCCTGTGGGACTCTTAGTGAGCCACAACTGGCCGAACGGAGCCTTGAAATTTTACGCGCATGATGTACATGACGAAACACGAGTATGGTAATAATTTCGTGTGAAAAAACAGTGTTGCAAAATATTAGCAACAATAACATGCTTACAACACAGCTCTTGTTTGTAGAGGATAGTCGATACTACAGCTGATATTCGATCCCGGGGATCAAATGTCAGGAATATTGTCTAGCTAAATCAATCGTTATATAGCTGCAAAATATTCTACAGCTTAGTCGTTGTTCCAAACTAACGGCGAAGCGTATGTTTAAACCATGGGTTGTACAAAGGATCTTTCGGATCGAAAAAGACAAGAATTGAGGCATATGCTGAGCTAAGGATCATACAGTTGGCTACTCATGACCAAATGTCTTCTTCCAGAATCAGGACTACTTTGGGAGTGCCAGTGCACCGATCCACAGTGTACCGAGTGTTAAGTTCTGACAAAAACGTGCGATACGCGAAAAGGAAGCTTATGCCGCGACTGCAACCGAAGCACATTGCACGGCGTGAATTTTCGCATAGATACCAAACTTGGGATAACGAGTGGAAAAACATCGTCTTCTCGGTTAAAAAGAAATTTATTCTCGATGGCCCTGACGGCTGTCAGTACTATTGGCACGACTTACGGAAGAAACCTAAATAGTTCTCGAAACGTATGGCCGGTGGTGGTTCTGTGAAATATTAGGGCGCGTTTGGATATAATGGGAAGTCCGATCTAGTCGCGATTGTGGGCCGAAACAATTCCAACAAGAACCAGCGTATCGTCGGTTTCCAGTTAGAAGCCCATTTCAGAAGAATTGGGGGACTTGACGTA
The DNA here is from genome assembly GCA_003439945.1 of Dermanyssus gallinae. Classification (NCBI taxonomy): domain Eukaryota; kingdom Metazoa; phylum Arthropoda; class Arachnida; order Mesostigmata; family Dermanyssidae; genus Dermanyssus; species Dermanyssus gallinae. The sequence goes on along the minus strand of QVRM01004942.1, from coordinate 119,009 downwards.
GTTTTTCAACAAGACAGCGCCACGTTTCATACCTCGGCTATAGCCTTTTTTTCAAGAAAAAGGAGTGCCACTTTTTGACTGGCCGGCATTGAGTTCAGACCTGAATTCCATCGAAAATCTTTGGGGACATTTGGTAAAGCAGATTTACGCAAATGGTCGACAATATGATAATTTGTCGGACCTCAAAGAAGCTGTCCAGCAAGCATGGACTAATATTCTACTTTCGTACTTACAACAGCTCATTAACTCCATGAAAGACCAAGTTTACGATTTGATTCAGAAGAAGGGACGAAAACCCCGTTTTAAGAATAGAATATGTGATATCAAATAAGTCATACAGCCTTGCTAAGAATCGAATACGCCGTAAGGCGTTATTGTTGCTAATATTTTGCAATACTGTTTCTTCACACTTTTTTTTTTTTTTTTTGTATGAACCGATTGCAACGAAATTAACACCATACTCGTGTTTCGTCATGTACATCATGCCGTTCAAATAAACCAAGCCAAAATTGTCATAAAAAACATGAGTTGCTAATTTTTGCAACACACTTTATATTGGCGCTTAAGGCCTTTTAGAAGGATAATTTACCTCTATTGTGAAGCCAGTTTGAGACTTAGTATTGTCGGATCCGCTAGGGCTCCGCTAGCTGTTCCTTCGAGATTCTCATCACGAGCGGCAACGATCATTGATAGATCGTCTGCGTAGGCGACGGAATAAACTCTCGGAAGATGCGGTAGACCCCAACTGTAACTGCATAGTCCACACTTTAGTATGTAGATGTTTGGTCTTTTAGGTACGACGGTAGGATATATATAAATATATATATATATATATATATATATATGACCCTAACTCCCTTCGAGCGGGGGCAAATGCTAGTGTGGGATGCGACCGTAACCGACTCTTTAGCCCCTTCAATGGTCGGTGCGGGCGCAGCCCGCCCTGGACACGCGGTAGCCCTAGCGGAGGCAGCCAAGTGCCGAAAGTATTCAAGCGTCGCTTACCCACACGTGTTCTCACCCCTTGCGTTTGAGACGTTGGGGGGGCCTGGGCTGCTAACGAAGAAACTGCTTAACGATGTCGGAAGAAGATTGATGCTTGCTACAGGAGACAAGAGGGCGGGGGAATATTTACAGCAACGTCTGCCATTGGATGTTCAGAGAGGGAATGCCGCTTCGGTGAGAGGCACCCTGGCTAGGTGGACCAGCCCAAGCCTGGACCTAACGCCTTGAGTTATGCCCCAAGCGGGCTGTGCACATGTTCTTACATCACAAATGTATACCTTGATACACATAAATAAATACGAAATTATATATATATATATATATATATATATATATATATATATATAACCATGACCGTAAACCCCTTAATAAAGAGGTGACGTCATACTACGCTATGCCAGCCTTTACGCTAAGTCGTCAAGGACACCTGCAAACCGCAGCAACAGCAACGGCAAGGGACAACAAAGTAACAACAACGAAAACAAATAGCAACAACAGTAACAATAACGACGACAACAACAACAACGACGACGAGCACGGCATGTAGTCGAACATTGTTTATGTCTGTCGCACACCTTGAACCCCGGTAGCGTTTAGTTCGGCGGGGCGGCGTCGTTTAATGCTAACAGATAACACCGTAGGGATTGGCGTGCAGCCACCAGCGGGTGTGATTGGCAAAGGCATTGAACCTCGTCGTTGCGAGTCGTTGTCGCTCATATCGTTATCGAGATGATGGGTATTGCCGCTACGCCACTGCGTTTCGCCACACGACAGGCGGAAGAGGTAGAGGCGTTGGCTCACGGCGTGTGCTGTTGAGCTTGTCAACTGGTCGTTAGCCAATTCCCTGCACAGAGGTCGGCCAACATCCTGTCCTGAGGTCGGCCAACATCCTGTCCTGAGGTCGGCCTATCCTGTCCTGAGGCCGGTCTTTTCTGTACTGAACTCGGCCGGTCTGCAATGTTTGCACTGCTCGGCGGTCAACGCGTTGCCGACAAACAAGCTACAGCCAGCCAACCAGCCGGACGTCTGTGGGATTCGTGAACTGAAAGCCCACAGGTATGAGCAACTCCTTGGGGGCTCTCGTTGGTCAGGACACGAAATAGCATGCTTCCCAGCAGTTCCGGACGGTAAATAACAGGCAGGGGGCACACAAACATATTTTAGAGTTTAGATTTATTGATTCCAAGCTTGTTTATTGCCTATCAATTTCAGCGCGAGCAGCAATCTTAGGCAGTAGCTATGCCAGTTCGTTGTAGCGGCCAAAAGTGTCTTCTTCTCTAGAGGTAGTTCAGGTCCTAACGTGTGGTCTATGTTAAAGCATCCATTATAATATTATAACAGTTTTTGCCTAATAAGCTCAAAGAGGGTCGGTGCAGGAACAGAAAACAACCGTCAAAATAGAATTATAATTGTATATATATATATATATATATATATATATATATATATATATGTATATATATGTATATATATATAAATATATAATATATATATATATATATATATATATATATATATATATATATATATATATATATATAAATATATATATATATATTGCCGGTGATCAAGCCTACAATAACGGGTGAGTTCGCGGCTGCTATGGCCACCAACCCTTTTTGGTGCTCAATTTATATCGCTATTTCTTGACTCAATTCTAAGAGCATTATATTTAAAGCGATTCCCGTGCTGGTTGTGCAACCGCTTGTAGCTATTCTCTTTGGATATAAAAATGCCTTTAGACTGACGCAAAAAACAGTTTGAGCTTAATGATAGCGAATATAATGGCGGGTTCAATTAATGTATTACTGAAAAGGCTGACTTACTTAATACATAGAAACGCGGATCCATTAAAGGATTATCTATAGCTACACAGTTTTTTTTTCATGTAGCCCATAATTGAGTGCTTACGCAGAAATGAAACCTTATTTTTAGAATTTGTGTGCACCTTTAATCCGACTGATCATGGCATTTTGTGAAAAAGTCGCATTTTGCATTCTGTTCATATGGAGTACCGTAATGCTTCTGTCTAGGTCTCTGGTATACACTTATACACATTATTTGACATCGACTTTGGCAAGTTCGGGATCGGTCTGAGAAAAGAGTTGCCAAGCGCTGCAATGTTTATACAGATTCTGGTAGCACTAAGATTCTAAGCACATCGCAGGCCTCCAGCAAGAGGTAGAATATAGGATACTGAAACAACTTGTTCGGCTAAACAAGATGACTGCCCATTTTGATTGGGAAAATTATTCGCTATGCAGCGGCCCCGTGCAACTAAAATTCACCAAGGTATTGTTAATCACACATTTGCGCGGATAACTGCTTGCCGAATTCAAGATGGTTTTCGTCGGTTTGTATAATCTCCAGTTTTCAATAAAGATCGTCTTATTAAAATGCGTAAATGTATATTTGGAGTCGCCTATTACATCAGTTCTGTTTTCAGTTTGTTTGCAGTTTGACGTTGATTCGCTGCAATTGCAGCTGATGCCACTGTCGGCGGGAGGCTGGAAGATCGTCGAGTACAGAGTTGTTGCAAACAAAGCGTGAAATTTTCTGCACCTGCGTGGCGGGGCCCGTCAATGCTCTCAATATATGGCCCGACAGGCTGTCTTTGGTAGACGGCAAAACTCAAGATGGTGAAGCATCGGCGCCATCTTGAAGTTTTCTCGCTTTTTGCACCCCCTCTCTCTCCCCGGTCTCCCTTCACCTCCATTCCTCCCCCCCCCCTCCCTGTTTCTTTTTTGATTCTTATCGCTCGCGCCTAGGGCACGTTCTGCCTATTCCTATGTCTCGCTTTGGCCTGCATCGGCCTCGTTCGTCCGCCATTTCTCTATCTGCCTCCTTGCGCTGACGCCAAGGGGCGCCATTATCTCACGTCTAAGTTCAGCGATATACGCGCACTTACGGCAAATATGCATGCAATCGTTGAAGTGGGTTTGCCACAGACATATCTACGGCCAGCCTGCGCCGCACTTACATCGAGCAAGCCTGACGCAAGCGCGTGCAGGGATCGTAATCGCTCGCTGCCATTTTCGTCTTCATCGTCGTCGTCGCCGCCGTCGCCGCGGCCATATAGAGAAAAAGCGGGTATTTTTCTGGAAAATGTGCATGAATATCACGAACGCAGCAGAGGGAACATGTGTACAATGCCATAAGGAAGAAGCGACAATGGGCTCTTTTAACGGACGCCATTTCAACCCGCCAAAATGACCAAATCACAAACTCAAGTTGTTTCACTACGTTGGTCGACGTGTGCAATAATAACTTAGATCTTTGCTACTACAGCTGTTGTTGTTGTTGCTGTTGTCGTTACGCGTGCAACACTAAAACAACAACAATTACAACAACTCCTACCTACTATTATGGTTACTAAAATTAATTGGTGTTAATAGCAACAACAAAATAGCCCTAGTTGGAATTCTACTTCTACTTTCTAGTTGGGGCGTGGTCTGGGGGACTAGTGCGCTAGTCATGGTTGTCATCTACCGGGGTGTCGCCGGTTCGATCCCTGTTGCTGATCGAATTTTCTTTGAGCGATGAATTATTAAGAATAGATGATAAATCATACCGCCGAGAGTTAGCGGCCATGCTGCTGGACTGTTGGGGGAACCCTAGATATCTCAACAAGTCTGAACCTTAATGCATTGAAGATGTACTACACGGTGAGTTCCAAGCCCACAGGGGATGGATTATAGTTTAGAATTAAAAACAACTTTCTTAAAATCGTTTTAATTCTAGTTGGAATTGTGCGATTGAACGCGAAGGCCTGGCAGATTTTTCCTCATGTGTTCTCCCGCTTACTGGCTAATACTATAGCGTTAATTATGCGACGAATCGCTTTAACGCTATAGCTCTTCTTAAGGCAAAAGAGTTGTCTTTTGCAGCTCGCCTGCAATGAATTGGTTTAAGCATGCAACTTGGTGCACCTGTCACCCTACAGCAGTTATCGTTTAGTTTTTCCATTGAGTACGACAGCTTCACGCCGTCGCTAATAAAACCTCGAACGCTTTTCTCGTTGTGCATGCAGACATTAAGGATCATCAGTCGACTCCTGCTAGGAGAAAGTCTGGTACACGCAGACAAAAGAGCTTTGCAAAAAAAATGAACTATGTCTAGTTTTGTCTGTATCGTGCTTAAACGGTTAGGTAGGAACATATCGCCGATATCGCCTCGGCATTTGAGTGCCGACCTTGTCTGTCTGTATCTGAGCATCTGTGAGCTTTGCCACTGCCTGCTATTATCGGGAAAACTGCGGCGCAACCCTAAGATAAACAAATGTTTTCTCTGCTTACAAGTGAACGATTTTGAATCAAACTACGATGCGTCAGCAAAGGTATCATTCATCTACTCCAACTGCTCCCGCTCGGAGTGTTGTTGTTGTGTTGTTGTTGTTGTGGTGTTGGTGTTGTTGTTGTTGTTGTTGTTGTGTAGTTGTTGTGTTGTTGTTGTTGTTGTTGTTGTTGTTGTTGTTGTTGTTGTTGTTGTGTTGTTGTTGTTGTGTTGTGTTGTGTTGTTGTTGTTGTTATTGTTGTGTTGTTGCTGTTGTCGTTAGCTCGCAGATGGTGCATGAGCCTCCGAAACATACGACGCCAATCGCTGCTACGCATTACGCTAAATGACAGGCATACGGATGAAGCTAGGAAGCTTCACTACAGTCAGATGTGGTCGCCGCCGCGCTACGTGCCTCAATCGCTGCGGACGGCGACGAGTCCACGGGGTCTGGTGTAATATACAATCGTTCGACCCATAGGGTCGTTGTTATGGTAGTTGTAGTAGCAATAGATTGAGGATGCCAGAAAGAGTCATCATGCTAATGATGATATAATAACAATCATATTTCCTAGGATTTCCCCGTTTGTCGTCGTCGTCACCGTCGTCGTCGTCTAGTCGTAGCGGCGAGAGAGCGGTGGTGAGAGAGGATTGGCACTAGAAATAGAATCTGCGCCCCCCTGCTACCACCACAGCTAGTCCAATTGCTGCTGTTACCACTGTCACTGCCGCTTCAATGTGTACCAGAAGGCTTCCGAGATCGCCCAAACGATAGTAGTTCGTTCCTACTTTTATTCCCCCCCCCTCTCTCTCGCTGTCTCTCTCTCTCTCTCTCTCTCTCTCAGTCTCTCAATCTCGCCTTCATCATCTCCGTTTTCATTCCTTTGCTCCTTCCCTTCCTTCCTCCGTCCGTTCCTCTCTTCGCGGCTTATTTATGTACGTACGTACGCCGGCAAGCACGCTTGCCCGCTTTACCTTCTGCATGCTTCCTTTGCTGCTTCTATGCAATTTCCCTTTCATCACAAAAGCGGCACACTTCCCCGGGGCGCCCCCCTAACTTAAGCGTCGTTCACTCGTTCGTCTGCCTCTGTTCTCGCGTCCAACCGACCGTCCTGCTCTTGGCCCTCGGCCCTCGGCCCCAACCATCCGTCCATCCGCTCCTTGCCCTTCGTCTCTCACCCCCCCCCCCGGCCTCCGCGCTCTCAATGCAAACTGCACTGGCCGCCCGTCAGCACTCACTACTGCTACTGTTACTACTACTACAACGATGACTTCCACTGGTCGGGGTGAAGGGCACCTTCCGCACATTGCATCTCAAATGCATTCTCTCCGTTGCTGGACCCTTTTCTTCCCCGTACAAGGCCCCTTGCAAGGGCCTCTGCATCGACAGCAGCAGCAACAGCAAAATCAAAAGCAGCAACAGCAGCAGCAGCAGCACAGGCCCTACAGTCATCGACAAACAAGAGCAATAGCAGCGCAAGCGATCCCGTTTCCCTAAGGGCCATTCCATCTTGCACTTGATCGTACTCTGCCATCGTACGCCCACATGGTCTGCCTGCCGTTCTGCTACTATCACCACGAACTGCTACTACGTTTAAGGTTCCCCAACTCTACTTCTACTACTACTATTACTTCTACTACTAGCACTACTACGACTACTACTACTACTACGACGACGACGACTTATAGACTTATAGGCACGACTAGTCTTGCTTCTCCCAACACACATGCACGCTTCTCCAACGGCCCACCCGTCCAGGCAGCGTGCCCTTGGTACTTGCGTACGTCTACAAAGCCATGTCTACCACCATTTCTACTCCTACTACTACTATTACTACAATTGCGATAGACATACGATACGATTACTACAGCTACTACGACAATTTCAACGACGACGAGGATGACGGTGACGAAGCGGGTTTCCCTGGCGATGAGGTGGGTGATGACGGTGCCTGGGGGTGGTGGTGCCTGGGGGTGGAGGTGAAGCCTGGGGCTGGTGGAGCTTGGGGGTAGTGGGGCCTGGAGGTGGTGGGGCCTGGGGGTGGTAGTGCCTGGGGGTGGTGGTAGTGCCTGGGGGTGGTGGTGGTGTCTGGGGGAGGTGGTGGGGCCTGGGGGTGGTGGTGAAGCCTGGGGGGTGGTGGTGGTGTCTGGGGGAGAGGCGCCGGCGCGATGAGCACGTCGAGAACCTCGAAGGCGAGTACTACTACTACTACTACTGCTTTTTCGCAAGACGAAAAGACCCGCGATCGACGGGCCCTTCTTTCGTGTCGCATTTTCACAATTGAATTTCTTCTCCAGCCGTTCGGCTGATTACGATTGTGATGATGGTACGCTTGTGGCATGATTTCGCTGAGTGGCCGATTCGGCCGATTTTGGCCAAGATTGCCGTTTCCGCTGCTGCTGCTGCTGCCGCTGTCGAGACTGCAGACAGTATCTGCATGTTTGGTCGATCGGATCTGGTGTCGGCCGCCCTTGGACTTTTGCAGCCTGCGTCATTCCGCGTTTTGATTGCTTGGTGTCCCATGCCCCGACAAAAAGCGGTCTTCTGCCGATCGGCCCCGGATATAGCTAACCCGCACCGAATCCTCATCATAGAACCGCGCCTCGTCAAATATCTTTCTCGCACACACACACACACACCGACACAAACACGTGCAGGATGTATGAAAGTGTTTTTACTCCCGGGTAAAACGTCTCAGCGCAAGTTCCCTCTATGTGACTCTCCTTGATACGACCGTGTAGGCAGTTTCCTCTGAAGGTTTGACAAGGCTTGAATTTCAACGGGTCTAGACATAATCGAGCTCACTTGTTTGTAGTATAGATTGGTAGGAGACTACTTATTATATGTCATCATTTCGTCTCTACTTGTTAGCCACGTTTAGCGTGCTCATATCGGAATTGTTATTTATTTATTTTTTATCATACCGAACTTGTTTGGGGTTTCTCCAGAAGAGGAATGTAGAACAGCAAAGTTTATTCAATCGGATACAACACTCAAAAAAGAAGACACAATATATATATATATATATATATATATATATATATTGAGCCAACGGATACATACAGTTGTGATCGTTTGACCAATGAGTGACTCAGATAATACTGTAGTGAACTTAGGTCAATCATGTGATGAGTTACCCTGCATGTGCATTTTCTGTCTAAAGTGAGCAGAAAAAAGCTGCACATTTTGCCGTTTTTATTCAAATTTTCTTCTGCTTTAAATAAATCATTGTACATAATAGGGGACAGCCAAATGTGGCATTGTTTCATTGTGTGTCTTAGATCTATCTAATGCCAAACAACAGCTTCAAAATTAATAAACTTAATCGTAAGTTCATAATAGTACGTGTTTTCCCTAAAGCAGCTCTGTATATATTTTTACCCTGCACATAAAGTATCGGCGCGGTGAAGAAAGACAGGAAATAAGTTTCTGCGGGATTGTGGGTCTTGTTCCTCGGACGGACCGAATTGGTTTGCGACGCGATTTCCCAGCACAACAAATTTTACTGCTCAAGCTGTGGGTTTGGCGTCCTCGCAAACTTTGCCGCTTATCTTTACAGCATCCATACGGCTTTGTCCCAGAAGGCCTTCAAAGTATATTGAAGTCGACTGCAGAGTTGATTTTTCCAGGGTGACGAAACTCTTTAATATTGCAAAGGCACCAGCCGTAGCTACCATCGCAATGGTTAGCCACATAGACCGAGCTTAGGGAACTTGACATTATACAATGCCTGCATCATGAGATTGGCCAACAGCTGGGCCAACAGCTGGTTTCGTAGACTATCTATATAAAACAGAACATCTTTATATAGATTAGATATATATGTTTGTAACCTCCGCTATACGTTTCCATATATATATACAGGGTGTTCCTATTCGTGTGTCCAAAACGCTAGGGTGTGGTCAAACTCGGTGAGAAAATCATTTTTGCCAATGGGTGGAAGCCGGGAAAACGTTTTGTTTAGGAGTGAGGATGAAATTTATAAAAGCAGTTCTTCTGTCTTTTTTCTCCTACATAGTTGTGCAAAATCTACGTTTGCGGGAGAACCAGTCAACGCACAAAGGAACCGATACCGGCGTGTTTGGCGGAAAATTCTGCACAATAAAGTATACACTAGCTTGCGTAGCAAAAAGCGAATAGCCAGATTAAGGAAAATCATAAAAAGCCAAAATGTTACGTTAACGCTTTTTTGTGCAACATTGTAATTTTTTCCATTACGACCAAAAATGCACGTCCAAAAGACTACTCTCAGGCAATAGCAGATTTAATGCCCACTACATTCGTACCAAAGTGATGGTGCTGCGTTACGTAGTTGCCAAGTAACTAAGCTTTTTCGACGGTCATAGTTGTTATGTTTCACGTTGAAGTTTTCACGTCCAGAACCGTAGCATTTTGCCAAGACGTTTCCGCCCCCCTCTTTCCATTAGAAAAAATTATTCTCTTGCTGAGTTCTACCAAACCTCAAAATATGTACCTAACTTTCTCATACACCCTATGCAAGTATGCATGCCTTCGCTTTCGATATGACTGTCGAAAAAGCTTAGTTACTTGGCAACTACGTAACGCAGCACCATTACTTTGGTACGAATGTAGTGGGCATTAAATCTGCTATTGCCTGAGAGTAGTCTTTTGGACGTGCATTTTTGGTCGTAATGGAAAAATTTACGATGTTGCACAAAAAAGCGTTAACGTAACATTTTGACTTTTTATGACTTTCCTTAATCTGGCTATTCGCTTTTTGCTACGCAAGCTAGTAATGCATACTTCATTGTGCAGAATTTTCCGCCAAACACGCCGGTATGATCGGTTCCTTCGTGCCTTGACTGGTTCTCCCGCAAACGTAGATTTTGCACAACTATGTAGGAGAAAAAAGGCAGAAAAACTGCTTTTATAAATTTCATCCTCACTCCTAAACAAAACGTGTTCCCGGCTTCCACCCATTGGCAAAAATGATTTTCTCACCGAGTTTGACCATACCCTAGCGTTTTGGACACACCAATAGGAACACCCTGTATATATATATATATATATTAAACTTTTTAAGGTGAAAATTGAATACGTCTAATTATTAATGAAATATTAGACGTATTCAATTTTCATCTTGAGGAGCTCTAGTTATGACTAACGTTATTCGCGTTCTGCCATCTAGACTGAAAATTGTGCGTGCCAGCTTGTTCAGGAGTCGGGTCCGGTTGTTGCACCTAGGAACTTGGAAAAGCAAGCGTATATACTCAATCTGGCCTTTTGAAGTCTAAACGTCTGCTATTTGCTTTTCGTGATGGTCGCTTAATAAACACTTATTCAGTATGGTATCATACACAGAAGCTAGAACGGAACCCGCCAATTGATCAATTTGCACTTCGTAAACAAGAAGGACAGTTAATATTGGTCCTCTCGACAGAAGCTGAGCACGTTTCTCTGTCTCCACGGGACTGCAGCGCGACGTATTTCGAAACGATAAAGTGTAGAGTATAGATTTAATATCTGTTACATCATGCGTGATGGACACACGTTACTTGTCTTTAACTGAACTACTACTAAAATGCAATAGTAGTTACATTTTAATACTATTGCAGACTGGTTCTGCTTGCATAGTAGAAGACTACTCGAAAAGAAGACGCGTTCTCATTCGATGTAACGCCTTTTTTTTGCACATGCAATGGATGCAAAGCAGCATCAAGTCTTGCCAGACAATCCCTCACACAAGTAAATACGCCAATCAAACAGTTATGGTAATTTCCCATTTTCAGCAGAACCAGCTCAAGGCCTCACGCTGAGCAGCGTTTCGGCTACGAGGCAAAAACGATGTGCATAATATATCTAGGTCTACTGGTTGCTTCACCAGGAGCATTATACATATCATATAACAAGCAGCTTATCGGTGCGAATATCGAATTACGTGTTAGGCCCGGAGTTCGTTATTCCCTCTCGCATGAGAACGTTGGGTCTCTCTCGTTCCTTTCCAGTTTCGAGCCCGCCACGTCAAAAGAGTCTGGCCGGTTTGGCAGGGGCGAAAAGCTATTTCGGGATAAATAGAGCGTTGGAATCATTCTGAGGATCATGCGTTGTGCAAGTTAATACGGCCGAACGGGATGTGAACCACAGAACGGATAGTGTGACATACACTACTGTCCCTCGGCAGATCTCAGCGGCACCGTTTCCCTTCATTAGATCACTACGATATATACAATACATACAACAGTACATACAGTTATTCAAAAGGAAACACGTTATATACAACATCAAATCTCCCAACTTCAATGGAAGGACATAAGCCGCTACTCCCAAGACTAATATATCTGAGAATGAAGAACATGAACTGGCCGGAAAATAGCGAAACTTTTTCGTAGAAGGGCATCCAAGTGTGCCCAGAAAGTCATTATGCGGACACGCGACGTCAATTTTGGTACATCAAGAGCCTCACAGAGCCTAGTATGAAGATAAGAATTAATGTCATGTTGTTAAAGACATTCGCATTACCAAGTTCCATAGGTGCGATATGGATTGTGCAGTCTTTGTAATATAAGTACGGAACTTCAGGTCGCGATCAAGGATTTTCCTGAGACCTTTGTAGTCAGCGACCTGGGGAATAGATAAGTAACCGCTGTAAATTTAGGTTAAATTTAGAGCAAATATTTGATGCAACAGCGGTCCCGGGGAGCAGCCATGTGACACTTCCGAATAGCAGCATATTTGTTTAAAGTAAACGTTTTTCGACGCTGAGTACAGAGAATCTATCAGTGAGGCAGGAACGGGCCGAGTTCCAAACGCGCAGGTTTTTAGATCTTCCTTATTTTAATAGAAGTCCGTGATCTGCACGATCAAATGCTGGTAAGAAGCGTACGTTGTTGGGGACGTTTCTGTGACGTGCCAGGGCCTAGTCGTGAGCAACCCAAAGCCCTGGTTGGTGGTTGAGCTTTTTTTGGTAAATCCATGCTGGTTTGAGTCAGTCCCTTGGCGTCTACAAGTGCATTAATCGACTCGACTATTGTTTTTTCATATTTAGGCAACTTGCCGACTTTTGAGCCATATGTTGATAGTTCTGTGAAGTTTCGCTGATATTTCTTGATTATAGCAGTCACAATTGATTTACGGAAAACGTCCTTGGAACTGCGTGTGAAGAGTAGCGCAAGAGGGTCAGCAATTACGTCCGCAAGACTGCATGAGCGTTTTACTGTATCGAGTTTGCCATAGTCCACCTCCGATGTGAATACAAGATTATTTAGTGTTTCTGAAACGACATAGCCGGTTGAGATTCAAACGTTTGATGACCGAATGTAGACGCATTTAAAGTGCCGAGCAAGCATGAAAGCGTTGCTCGCGTCACTGTTCACGGTTCTACTTTGTGCAACAAGAGGGCCGACCTATTCGTAACGTTGAGCCGTTTGCTGGCAGATCGGAATAATGATTTTGGAGTTCCAAACGTCGAGACGAAATTCCTCGATTCTTCTGCTTGTGAGGAATTCCCGGGCACGATTGCGAGCGCAGCTGACCGTGTGACTTCAAGAATTTGTTCTTATAAGGCTCGCAATGTGTGCAAAAAATAAACTGGGAGGCGCGGCGGAAGGCTGCAACGAAATCGCGTTGGACCGCGAACGGAATATGCCAGCCTATTAACCGTGCTTATGCGTTAATAGGCTGGCACGCTGCCTGCCGATCCAACGGTTGTTGGTCAGTTGCAGTCGACGCTGTGATGATTTAGATTAAGTGTCATAATTAGGGACCAGTAACCGTGGTGGTCAGGAGACATAGTTTATCCCACAGCGTCCCCACGCGGTCAGTAAGCTTTGTTGTCGAGCCCGCAGGTGAAAAATGTACACAAAGCGTTTAGGCTATGCAGTCTCCACCCTGTATCCGAAGACATTGACAATGCGAAAGTCGATCGATTATTCATCAGAACCTCTCTTGCGCTTTTTTTGTGAAGGCAGCACGTAGGTGCAGTATAGTACAGGCATGCAGGGCACGTTAAAAAATGCATCAGAGATTGCTGTCTGATGATGGTCGCCCCAGCGCCTCTCATTGAACATTAAGTGAATATGACGGCACTGGCGATACAAACGCTGCTTGAAGCTGAGCTGTTTTCTTCTAATTTCGTCGAGTTTTCTCGTTTAGTAACGCTTAGATTAAGGTCAGTCTGTAGTAGTGTTGCTGTAAGCGCGGTTTTCCGCACTAGTCGCCATGTAGTTGGCCGTTTCGCAGTCCAGGGGTTCCATCATGTGCTCTACTCATCCGAGGGCTGCCACGGGCGGCCCTAACCGTCATGCAGAAGCGCTTTTTTAAAACAATACTATCAAACTGTAAAATTCGTGAGAATAATATATATTAGAAAAGGCTTTCTATATATATATATATATATATATATATATATATATATATATATATATATATATATATAGGGAGAAAGAAGGAAAGAAGGCTACAATTTAGACAAATTAATCGAGTTGCGATCAACTTTCTCAAGGACTTTTCCCGTATCTGGTTACGGCGTAAACAAGCGGGCTTGGTCTCGTTTGTACGCTCTGCGCTGGGTGGGATGTCAGGCAGGCAGGCTGGTCTCGGAAGGGCGTTGGTTGCCCTTGGCTCAAGTGACACTTGAGTCAGGCAGACCCTTCACTCAGTCTAATGACGTTGCGGCGTCTGCTGTACCGTCCCCGATCGATTATTACGGCAAACAACGGACGCAGCTGCCAATAATACCCAAAGCGGCACACACACACAGACACAGCGTAGTAGGAGGCTAACCACAACGACTCCGTAATTAGATCGCCCTGCTATTGTTGCTGTCGCTTTTGTTGTTGTTGTTGTTGTTGTTGTTGCTGCTGTTGTTATTGTTGCTGTTGTTGTTGTTGTTGCTGTTGTTCCATCGTCACATCATTTGGTGGTGCTTACCTGTGCTGATATAACGGTGTCCTATATACTGATAGGCAGCACTATCAGTATATAGGACATACTGATATATCAGCATGCTCTAAACAGCAGTGCAACATAATACCACTATGTGGCGACAGCGGACGCATGCCTTCCATGCACACATTGCTTAACGGTTATAAACTGTTCAACAGTAGGTAATAGTTCTGGCCCAAGCAGACATACCACTGGTTGGGCCGCAGTACCGGATCCGTTGGTTCTCTGTCATTTGCGAAGCAAATACCAATTGTCGTTTCTTTTTGTGGTTTGCCGCTGACTAATCTTCGACGTTGGCACCACGAACCAGCTGTCGTTAACATCCCGGCCGTTCGAAATCAAGATTTATAAAGACTTGTTCAATAATTTAAAAAGGCAGTCAAAAATATCATACCTGATTGTCTTTGCACGGATGTCTTCTACTGCTGTTTCGGTATGCGTGAATGTACCTCGTGTACCGTTGTAGAGTGAAGTCAAACATTTAATAAACGAATTTCCGAGGAATGGATTCTTGGGATGGTCCCAGTCGCATGCGTGCAACATTGATTGATAAGCCCTAATACAACTATTCAATTAAAGATACCATTTAGAGTCATGCCACTATGAGTAACAACCGGCATAAAACGTTTTACTTAGCCGAGCTACCTGTAAACCATCAAATGCCGGGCGCATTTGATGGTTCACAGGTACCTCGGCTTCTTGAAAAAAATGCTTTCGTCTTGAAAACCGACCGACGTTAATAACTAAATCCTTTCGGGGCTGACTCTCAGTCAAGATTTACCGTCCATACACTGCTTTTCGCATTGCTTCATAGACGTCGCGAGGCGCAGACGAACGCTGCACCACGTCACCGGGCTCGACCGACGACGTTAATAATTGCTACTGTTGAACTGTTCATCGTCACTTCTCTACTGGTCCTCTCAATTTCGGCTACCTAGTGACATAAACAAAGACCAGTCTCATCTCAAAGTGTCCGCGGCAATCATGCAAAGTGTTGCGAAGAGCCAATGCCACAGGTTAACCGTCTTAATTAATTCAAACGTAATACTGCAAGATACAATATTTGAGGCGTCAGTTGAGTGCCCTTGCCGTCGAGCATCTAGAATACAAATTCAACACCTGAGGTGTTTTTCTAAATTTAGTCTTTTTAACAGACTTCACTGTTGGCTGTCAAACATAAATAATGCAGCAGGTACCATTGTGCCGATTAGGGCTGTAAAATCATCATTTATCCAGGGTCGACTGAGGCTTTGCGTGTCTGATACCAGTGTCTTTTTCTCGTCGCTTTTCCTTCTGTTCTCTACGCTAGCCGTAGCAAGTCGTGCGCTGGGCTCAGACTTTTTGAGCGCATCGTAAGTGTGATTTCCTTTAGAGAGAGTTCGGCGTTGCTTTTTACGATTTAGCAATTACCCTATACACAGTAGCGCACTCGGAGTAGTTCAAGTTCTCTAGGCAAATTTGCCGTTGTCCGCTTAGCTGGCTAAGTAATCGTGCGCACACACGGAAACTGCAGTTCAAAGTTTAGTTCAAGTGCATTGTGTCCCTTGCCTCCTCGCCTTGTGCTTGATTTTGCTTTCTTTATCCTTTACCGGTTTATTACGTTCAAATCGGGTCCAGTGAGATAAGGCAGCTTTGAGAGGGTGCGTAGCATTTTGCCATTACATGCGGCTAACTCTGCGCACTGTCAT
This sequence comes from Dermanyssus gallinae, assembly GCA_003439945.1. Taxonomy (NCBI): domain Eukaryota; kingdom Metazoa; phylum Arthropoda; class Arachnida; order Mesostigmata; family Dermanyssidae; genus Dermanyssus; species Dermanyssus gallinae. The sequence goes on along the minus strand of QVRM01004942.1, from coordinate 103,139 downwards.
TATAATTAAGATTGTCTAGCCAAGAGTACACGGGAAATTAGCCTTTAATTTCGCGCCTTCGAAAATGGCTACACCTGTTTTTAAAAAATAACTTGTGGAGAGAGGCAGAGGTCAGCCAGTACAATGATACGAACTGTGCGATTTGGACAAGATGATCGCGCAAAGCACATAAAAAGAAGGAGTGTGTTGACGTTATGCCGCTGTGAAAGTTTTAATGGAAAATCTTGTTTTAGATGTTGTTTATGATAGAACAAGTAGCAAACTCTGAGAGATGCTTATCGAAACGGTAATATAAAATAAGTAATAATAAGTAAGTGCTATCCCACCAAAAGCAAATGGGCAGACGTAGGAGAGAGACGTCGATAAACAAGAAACGACGCAATAAATCCTCAGGTGTAATTAAATAATGCTTGCATACGGTTATACCATGCTGTGCTTTCCAACGCTGCTAACCTTAGGAAGAAGGAAAATCAGCACACGGCACTACCTTTGATTACCATGCAGTAGTTCCAGGGGTTCACAGGTAGTTCACAGGTATGGACTTAATGGGCCTGCAGCACGTGCTGGCAATACAAATCCTAACGGGTCCAAACAATTCGCCTTTAAGATCAGATCGAAGGATCACTAAAGCACGCTTCCCGCCTGATTCGCCCAAGTTAAAAATGCGACCCTTGAATAAGATTGGCTCGTTGTAACATACTATAGAGGGCGTGCAACGACTTAGATATTATATATATATATATATATATATATATATATATATAATATATATTTTTAATCGTATTTTATTGATCTAATTAACACAATTGTTATTTCGTTGTCAAATAAAGATCATATAACACTGTGACATTATTATGTAAATGATACATTTATTCACTTTGGGGGTTCCCGTGGGCCACCTAGTGACTCACTCATGTGAAAAGTGCATCAGTGCTATCTACATGGGAGAACTCAATAGGTTCGGATGGCAGAAACCAATAGGTGGCTCTCAACTATATGGCAGAACTCAACTACATGGCTCTCAACTACATGGCAACTCAACTACATGGCAGAACTCAATAGGTCCGCAGGGTGCAGATTCCGAATGGCCATGGTGGTGCAAATAAAAAAATTGCATTGCCACGTGTCAAGTCGTTTTGCAATGGACAAAAATGCAGAGTGTACACACGTTCTGTTGCGTAGTAACTTTTTAGCTAACTATCTGCGGTCCTTTGCATACATACCTCACTCGGCTTTAGGCCGACGTAAGTACGTCAGGCCGGTTTTTATTTACTTTGATAAATGTTGCCAATAAAAGCTATATTTGTATATTATTTAATTTAGTATGTAAATATTCCAAGAAGATTACAAGCGTTCATAAAATAGGACGCGACAATAATACCTACCCGACGCAAAATGTATCACATCGATATTAGGTAGACCATTGATGCTGCCATCTTTAACTTTAGACACGATCAAAGAAGGAACTCCTAGATATTAGTGATTAAGCATAAACTAGACATAAAAATGAGCTTCTAACAATACGTTAAATAAGGCGTCACAATAGTTAACCGTTGAAAATCGCTACAATTAGGTGTAACTATAGCATAACTTAAAATTTAATTTGCCAATTTTGCGACGTGCCAGTCAAAAAGGCAGATACTAATTACGATTAGACTGCGCATGCAATACTCAATACTAGGGCACGGATGTCTTCCAAGTAAGTTTGCCAATAATCAATGAAATTAAACCTCTGTTATAATAAATAACTGGGCAGATTAGTGCATTAATTTTTAAGTATAAAATAGATAGTATCAATGAGAGCAATGTTGATGTATCAGAAAGTATGCACACAATTTAGACTTCTTTTAAATTATATAAGTTGCTGTTACATACACACGAGTACACCATACCTCATAATCGTTTCAGAAATTTGACGAATTAATTGTTTATTGTTCAGTGATTTTAATACTTTTTTAAAGTTACCATGTTTAAAAAAAGGTTTTTAAAAAGCCCAACAATATGTCAAAGTGCTTCCGACTCATTCAGTCGTCACGGTCGACGCGAATGCTAATAACAGACTCTCGGAGCGGCCCGACTAAAAGTAGGGCCTGGACTCCGTAGAATTACTAACCTCTGTTCCCATCTTTCTCTCCCCCATCTCTCTCTCTCTCTCTCTCTCTCTCTCTATATATATATATATATATATATATATATATCCTCTTTCTATTTCTCTCTCTCTCTCTTCGGTGGGGTCCAGCCTTTACGTTGGGCTCTTTTTAGTCGGCGGTTGAGGCCAAAATAGTTACAGGGGTGCCGGCGAATAGGCCAAGCGTGACAGAGCAAATGGACAAACTCGATTCGGGTCCATCGCATTGATTGGGCCTTCGTCGCTGTAATCGTCGTTGTCGTCGTCGTCGTCGTTGTCATCATCATCATCATCATCACAGTCGTCCTTTGAGGGGTCATCACGTGGGACGTGCCTGTTTTGGACAGACAAGGCCAGCCTCATCATGAGCATCAATGGCTCAATAAGTGCCAGGAAAAGCCAACCTCAATGACACTGGCAACTCGTACTCATCGCCGTTCGCTTACTAAACCTATTGCTGACCAATTGACAGCCCCACCCCCCCTCCCTCCCCAAAATTTATGTAGCAGAGCTTTGAATTGTCCGTTGCCGTACCGAGTGGTACGAAACACGAAAAGGCCTGCTGACATGACAAGTCCCAAGCAGTCGTAGTTGTTGGCTATACGTTGGTGATCTTTGTCGCTTGGTAGTTGCTTGGCGCATAGGCGCGCAGACCCATAAGGACACGACAGCATAAGGACTTGATAGCATGAGGACCACGCCTTTGGTTGGACAACCGCAACATGCTTATATTGTCAGTGGGTGCTCATACAAAACGTGTATGGGCTTTCTCCAGCAGCAGGGTAGTATAGCAGAACAATGCCCAACCAGTTCCTGTGTAGCCGTGGATCGAGCCTGATATTGCTGGTCGGCTATTCAATATATATATATTATATGTAGCAAGCTCTTTAGATACAACAGTTCTGCCGCAGAAAAGACCGAGTATCTTAAGATCTAAATTTAATGGGCATATTTCCATTATATGGAAGATGTTTCTCATTAATAATTTTGTTTACATCGGAAGTATTCAAGGTTCTTATGTACAGTATGTATTTATTGGCCTCGGTGCTCGAAATATTTCGGGTGTACCGAGACTGATGGTTATGATGGCTAGCGTGCCAAGAAAGGTTCTACCCATATCTACTAAAACAACAAATACGACCTAATTAATAAAGCAAACTTATGGTCATTGTCTATAAAAGCGACAGCAGCAACAATATTAGGTGCTGCCGATGCATAGATATTATCGTTATTGTGTTGCCAATACTCCGCGCTAGCATACTGAAATACTGCCTGTGGCACTTCGTTACGTAAATGTATCATTGCGCGTGATTTTATAGCAAATGCAACTGTGCATTGTATATAGGGTCATTCCTATATATAGTTTATACCCAGCTGCTGCATCCATGTCGAATGTTGCGAATGAAGTAGTCAAGGTGGTCATAGACTTGTGAGCACCTGAGGCGGCAAGCCGGTTGAGCAGAACCATTGAGCAAAACCGGATGTGTGTAAGCCTGTAGTCGACAGTTTGTCACCGAACTTCACACTGCACAAAGCCGCTTAGTTAGGCGAGTTAAGCTCGATAACAAGGCCACCGCCGACTAACCTAACGACGGCCTATGCGGTCATCATCTGTTTGGTTCAGACGTCGTCTACAGCAGCTCCCAGCAGCTGGAGGTGTACGAGTTCATTCAAAGGATACGAGCGACACAATAGCATACAGCGGGCTCGGGGCGGTTTCGGCCATGGCCGAAGTGACCGATGACCAGAAAATGGCAGAGAGCTACTAAAGCGATATTCTAGAGCCTTCAAAGCCACGGAAGTATAGACCAGTCAATGTAGGCTGTACGTCGCCTACGAGTGCAATGGATGGCAGACGTTAAAACACGTTTGCATAGATACTAAGCTTTGCATATATATATATATATATATATATATATATACTTTTGAGAGAATCGCAAAGAACAGGATTTTTTTTTGTTTTGATCTGGGGGCTTCGGGAATGCATAATGCACATGCTCCACTAGTAGCCAGCGTGACTAGTGTGGGACTCACATACCCACTAAACCCGGATTCCTCCCCACCCGCCTAGGCTCGGTACTGCTTTGGCATTACTTCGAAGCCGTGGGAGAGGCGTTTCTGCCGTTCTCCTCTACTCAGTTCGATCCCCCTTTAGCATTCCGCATGTCTACCTGCGGTTGAATAGGAGGCTACTGCCATTTTGTAAACAGTCCTGTGAGGGTGCGTCGAGACCATGAGGACCCGACTGGTCCCCCACCCTCCCTCGGATTCTCGTCTCGGCCACTTTCCCGAGAGACCCGCTCAAGCCTTTCCCGCCTAGTCGAAACAAAAGATCAGGAGTAAGTCTGTGTTAAAACCACTAACGAAGATAAGATGTTTTTATATTACAATGTGAATACACGAACATGTACACAAATACTAATTTTATTTGTACAAAGTATTAGTTATGGGTAAACATCATTTGTTAGTGGAACGTGTTATAGCCATATTATTCCCAGAAAGGAAATATATGCATGTTTGGTTACGACGTTGAATAGGACTGCAAATGCGATTCGAGTTTTATCGTAATGAATCTGTCTCCGCACGTGAACTTGTAAAAGATAAGTTCAGTAAGGTTGCCCGCCAGTCTCCCAGTGTGTAGTCAGTAAAGCCCAGTGGAAAGGTCGCATCTCAACAAAACGTTGCCGATAAGCGTTTTATAAAGCAACAACGCCGACATCATAGCAGCTGAAAAAACGACAACAACAATGTCCAGGTAACAACAATAAAGCAAGACCAATATTTATAATAGCATACTTTTGAGGGTAGGCACAGTAGCAATAATAATAATAATAAGAATCTCGTGCAAATATCTTTAGAGTCTCACGTACATGTTATAAACTCATAATTGTAAATGGCAAGAGTAATTCAATCATTATACTAAACTGAGAAAAATAACTTAAAAAAGAAACAACGGGATAGAAACACCGAGAAGAACTGCAAAAATAACAATAACAGCAATCGTAGCGACAACAACAGCAGTTGTAACAAAATGTCACCAGCAACAATAATAATAACCACAACAACAACAATTACGACATTGACAACAATAACAACAAAGCTGAAGCATAGTGAAATAAAACAGCAATTGGCAGTAGCAACCTGTTGTCGCTGTTCCTCCGTTCCATTGGAGCTACACTATATAACGCTAAGCTGGCTGCACAACGACTGTTGCTGCTGCTGCAGCTGGCAGAGTTGTTGTAGCTCTACTGCTCTCCTCACAGCCGAGTGGTCGAGTGGGTCTGGCGTCGAACGTCGGTCAAACTGTACCCCCTTGATGGTGATGGCGGTGGGGTGAGTTATGAAATTCGCCGGCCGCCTTCGAGGCTTTTCTTCATTTTTATTTTGCGGGGATTGAGGGGAACCTTGGGAAACCCTCGGAGGCGTGGACGGGCGGAGGTGGGACTCCAGCAGGAGGCTCGGAAAGGGAGCGGTGGGGGGAAGGAGGCTGGAACCAGACGCGGGGTAGAAGGCGATGGCGGACCCCGAAGCAAGGCTGGCTGAGAAGAACTGGCAGACAGAGTTTTTCATAGCGATGCTATTGTGCTTGCTTGCTACCATCCATCGCAAGGATGCTCACTCCTGTCCATGGGCTGGTTGGCTGTCTGACTGACCGACCAACCAACCATCTGCTAACCGTACGCACCGGCCATCCGTTCCCCCAACTGGGGGCTCTCAACCAGAACCCCTCACTGCTACTGCTATCGTCTCCGCTGACTCACCTGGTTAGTCGGGTGGGCGCAGCCATGTCGACAGGCAGACGAAGACGAAGTCGGGCCAACCCATCGGCCACGCGGGGCTGGCGGCTCTGTTTCTTCCTTTTGCCCTTTCTTGTTCTATTTTCATGATTCCCCTTTTTCTTCCTGCTGTTCCTAGTTGATATTCTTTTTTTCCTCCACATTATTTTCTTCCTCCTCCTCTGATAGTGGTATTCTTTTTTTCTAGCTCGTTTTGCGTTTCGTTCCTTCCTTCTACTACTCGCTTCACTAGATTGAAAACTGCTGCGGCTCGCCAACCAGGTGTGCGCCGCGACGTCTTTAACCTTTGCCCATCCGCTGAGCGTTCAGTGGACCCTTCATTTTTGCCCTTCTTCTTGCTCTAAGCTGCTATGCTTCCAGTATGGATCTCATTGCTGCCCGTCGACGCACCGTCGCATTTACTGCCTGTGCGTTGTATGTGGCATTGTATGCCTAAGGCAATACAAAAATACGAAAAGACAGACGTAGAAAGACACCCCCAATGAGTGGGTGGTGTGGTAAGAAGGTGTTTTAACACGTAGCAACCGTGCAAGTGCAAAAGATGCGCATACAAATGTGTATGCCTACATATCATACTATATGCGCACACACACAACGGAACTAACGCCACGTTGTTTTTAACGAAAACGAACGTATACATACGTACGTAACTATATAGTGTATGTGTATATGTATATAAATGTATTACCTGCTTACATGTCAATAACACTACAAGTCATACAAATACACGGATGTAAAAGTGAAATATGAGAGCGATTAGTAGACACCTTTAGACAAATTCATAAATATAGATACAATTATATATTAAATACAAAAGAGAAAACACACTATTATATATGTATATATATATATATATATATATATATATATATATATATATTAGGTTGGACACAGAATAAGTGTATATACTATATTTGTATGGATGAATTGACTTGTTATTTACTTGACATATATACCTAAGTACACATGTCACCCTTTTATATTAGCTTATTAGTTTATTTCGCAATAACATTGCATTTCAAGATGGTACATAATTACAATACAATTCATTCATTCTATACAATTTGAACACTTAGCGACCGTCCCACCGGGCGAAAAAGTGCAAAGACCGCCGATGCTTCTGGCAGCTCGCTGCGTGGTGGTATTTAGCGCAGAACGTATTCTCCATTGATAGACATTCCCCATTTGTGATGACCAGAAGATCGATTTCCATGGCTGAGAATGATCTGCTTTTGCATCTCGAGAAATGTATCTACTTGTGTATTCTTAGTACTTCTGGTAAAGCAAGTGACGCGGTTGGCCAAGATAATAATAATCATCATAAGCTGTTTCGTTCTGCTGTTGCTCCTGTTGTTTGTGCCTATAGGTGGCCTGTCGTGCCTTACCTATCCTCATCGGACGATAGGTCCTACATACACACATCCATCTATTCATCCAGACATACATCCGTTGGCTGAGCCGTTTTTGCATATGTCTGCCGGTATCATTGCTGTTGCAGCCTACGTATGGTTCACGTTATGTCTTGTAAACACGTCGTGATTACGCCATCGATACAGTATGCTGCTATCAATGTAAATTGCACCTGAACAATTGTGTCGAACAATGATATTTGGTTAATAAAAACGCACACGTATGCTTTGGATCACACGTAATATCACGTCCCCGATTAATTGTTCCACAGACATCTGCACTGTGATGATAGCCCGACAGTGCGATGCGCTGTGAGTGCAACGAATGCGGTCAAATTTCCCAATGAAAGCTTGCTAGTTTGCGGAGGCTGTGTGAACTCATTTATGCTCTCAGTCCAGCATTGCCAAATGTCGCATCAGAGAATTTTGAGAAGGTAGGGGTTTAACTGAATAATAATAAGACCTCACAATTGTATGAATAATAATAATAATAATAATAATAATAATAATAATAATAATAATAATAATAATAATAATAATAATAATAATAATAATAATAATAATAATAACAATAATAAGTTTGCAGGATTGAGAAATAATTCTTATGGCTGTCAATACCAAGGGGGGGGGGAGAGACATAAAAATGGCGAGCCTTTTCTTACATCGTCCAGTTTGAATCGGAGGTTCCCGTTCTTGGTTTTTCCGTGTCCGTCGGTTGTATCATTTTTACAGTTTGTACGCCGACCTTGCCGCTGCTTGACTCGAGAGAGAGAGAGAGATATGGATAGATAGAGAAAAACAGTAACAGACTTAGAGAGAGCAATACATACATACAGAGAGAGAGAGAGAGAGCGATGATATGTCTGCAAAAGCTAGACATCGTACGTGTATGTAACACAAGGGGGGGGAGGAGGGGGTAGGGTCGGAAGATCGAAGGAGCGCAGGGAATGGAGTAAGTTCTTTTCAGTGTGCGTGACAGCGGGTGGGTGCCAGCTATGTCTGGCTGTGCGGCGAACGATAAGCATTTTTGTGTTTCATATTACATACAGCAGACCTGAAGCGTGCCGATCACGATGCCCGCCCTCCCATCTCGGCCATAGGCAGCCGCTGTATCCGTTGCTGCTGCTGCTGTCGAACGGAAGCTGAGATGGAATTAATTCTCTATCTATGCGAGACAACCATTCTGCTCCGTTTCCGACGTGCCCTTTTCGTCCTCCGTTAGCCTCCGTTTGCCCCGAAGGTGCGTGTATGTGCTGGGGCAAAAGCGGTGTGTAATGCCACAGTGTTACGACAGGCCGCGCCGCCCCCCGAACGAGCCTGTATTTGGGCGTCTCGTTTGGGTTTGTTCGGTTCGTCTATGAGCGTAGGATCCCAAATAGGGGTGCGGGGGGGGGGGGGGGGGGCGGATTGTAGGACTCGGCCTCGACCTGTTTGGTGTTTGGCGTCGGCCAGGCAACTCCATGCCCTCCGGTTAGCAAGCGAACCTTGCTCTTCCTTCTTGTTCGGTTTCAAGATTTTTTGTGCGAGCAGGAAAGCTACGATGTCGTCGACATGACCGACATATTGGTCGTGACACATCGGAGAGCAGACATTATGACGTTGTCACAGCCCGACGATCCCGCTACGTCCGTATTTGTGTGTTCGCCTACTTATGAGTAGTGTCACATCCACATCAATTGCTGGTATCCAAAAAAACACCCGAGAAGATCGGTACGTGTACTGCAAATCGTGCTTCTGGGCAAAGAACAGATGGTAATACTTCATACGGGGATCACGATGACACACCACGTAGAACAATTTTCCTATTCAAAGCAAACACTCTGAAGACGCTTTGCGGAATCCGACCGAGACGTACAGACGTCCGCCAAACGTGGCCTACACAGAACAATCGACTGCTGCACGTGCACAACAACTGACACTGAAATACTAAAATAATGTTAATATTAATAACACTGCTAATAACAAACTAGTATTAAGTATACAGCTAAAAGTAGTGCAAAAAAACGACGTTCCACAACGACCACGTCAGAAGGCGCTTCCCATAAGTGACGCAGACAAAGAACGCTGTAGGTGTCGGGAAGGCTGTGTGTGCTTTTTTTAAATATGCGAGCTTGCTAAATGTAGTTTGAAAGACGTTGACTTCGAAAAAAAAACGATGGCGAATCCAGACAATTCATATTCGTCAGACAAAATGGTTGTGTCCACCACCCCCATGACAGGCCGGCGTACGCTACGAGTTCGCCATTCTCTCGCTAAAGCAACACACGTTCTCTGCCTGGCTCGCACCAACGACTACTAACTCATTTATTCTCATGCCTCCTTATATACTCACAGATTGCCCGCGTATTTAGTGACTTCCCGCGTCTTCGCTTGTGGGCTGGCGGCATCTTCTAATTGGCGCCATGTATTTAGCTTGCTTCGCCACTGCCGCTAACCGACTCTGTCTATGCCTGCGCTGCTTAACGAACACTGTTATCCTACAAAAATGACCTTACACACGACAGGGGGTCAAACGCTGCTGGGCTTTTCTTATCGCCCCTCGTCCTCGTCCGAGATGCCATCTTGGATGAGCAGTCGGCAACAACAGAAGCAGCACCGATCAGCGAGAACGCTAAACTGGTAGCAGTTGCTGCTTTTTGTTTCACAGAGTGTCACAGTGGATCGATGGAACAACATCACGTGATCCCAGCATATCCCTTGTTGGTTGAGGCTGCCAAGGCTGTGTAGGTAACCCCCGGCACCAGCACTAACAACAACAACATTAGGCACATAATTTACTTCCACACCACATTGGGTAAAAATTACAATAGTATTATCAGTATAACTACACCCTCGTAATTATATTGAAATTGAAAATCGCTTAGTGCCAGCCTTGTTAGCGAGGAGACTGCATTGCGCTCACTGCCATGATATCTTACACATATACTCTAACAATAATATTAGGTAAGTCAAAAAGTTCGTCGGCTTTTTTACCCGATTTTAAAGAGCCTTATTTATGCAGACAACAGTATTTTTATTCAATGATATATTGACCGTTTTGTTCGATAACCTTCGCCCATCGCCTCGGTAGATCCATGATTCCTTTCTCCCAGAACGTCTTGTCCTTCTCGTCGAAATACTGAGTGAGGTGATTTTTTATAGCCTCCAAAGATTCAAATGTTGTGCCATCAAGGGAGTTCTGGAGAGACCTGAACAAGTGATAATCAGATGGTGCGAGGTCGGGAACTATAAGCTGGGTGCGGCAGCACATCCCAGTCAAACTCCGCCAATTTTGCCGGGTGGCCAAACTTTTGTGTGGTGTCGCCTTATCATGTTGAAAAGTGACGCCCCACCTGTTGGCAATTCCGGGCGCTTCGTTGCTACTGCAGCCTTCAAATCTTCGAGTTGTCTGCAGTAGACGACGGAGTTGATCGTCTGACCCATTGGAAGCAGCTCAAAATACACGACGCCCTTACAGTCCCACCAGCAGCACAGCATAACCTTCTTCTGATGAATTTCGGGTTTAGGGATAGCTGCGGCCTGAGAACCTCTGGGGACCCAACTTCTTTTCTGTGTTACGTTTCTGTAGAGTATCCATTTATTATCTATCTCCTCAGAAATGGCTTATTCGAGTTCTTCCGGAGGAGTGCGTGACAGGTATCGACTCGCCCTTCAAGCTGCCTATCATTGAGGTCGTGTAGTAGCCAGATATTCCGCTTGCACGAGAAACCTGCATCATGGAGGCGATTCCAAACGGTTCCGTGGGAGACTCCCGTTACATCTTCAATTTTTTTATGGTCAAACCAGGATTCGAAGTAACCAGGCTTATGACTTCGTCGGTCTCCACAACATTGGGTCTTCCTGACCTCGGTTCACCTTCAAGATTGACGTTTCCAGCTTTGAAACGGGCGAATCGCTTTTCGACTGTGGATTTGTGTACTGCGTTTTCGCCGTAGACTGCACATATCCTCCGGCATAGTTCGCGCTGCACGTATGCCTTCACGGTAGGAGAAGCAACATAATGTGTCGAAAATGCGTATTTTTGTCCTCCATTGCAAACAGCTGCCAATTCCGCAAACTTAACGGTAAAGTTGGAACCGGTATACCGTCGCGCCGCCACGGGTCTGCTCCTGAATGCAAACACCCAGCCGCACTCTCAGGCGGCCCTGCGCGGGAATTTCAAAAATGTGGTCCCAGAAATCCGACGAACTTTTTGACTTACCTATATAATAATAATGCAATTGCAAACGCATGTGTCACAGAGTTCATGAAATACATCTTTTTGGCATAGGATGTGCTGAAAACCGTGCACAGCCAAACGGACGGTTATGTGCCTGTTTGTCCTGTCCGTGCCCTTCCATTCTGATCTAAATATTGCATCTGTCAAATAAAAATGTGGGTCGACCTCTGCCATCATCTTTTCATATCGCCGTATGAATTCGCTGTATGCAGGGGTGTCTGGGGACTCAAACTGTTTTTTTATTTGTTCCGCGAATAAGGCAGCATCGCACAGCAAATACGTGAGGCGGTTGTATGCTGACGTATGTAAACCCCGTTTCCAAAAACCTGGTTTCACCCGATCGAGTGCACTAAGTTGACCCGAGCTTGACTTTGCCCAAACAAGCTGGATCTCGTATGATGCAACTGGCGTTATTTTCATGTCGAAATAGCTAGCGGTGCCTTAATAGAGGGCATCTTAAGGGCTGCCGCCGCGATCATGGCTTTTCGGGACCTCTTCTCTATGTGTGCAGCGAAAGTCTTGGCTGAGGGGGGTCACTGTAATACCAAGATATGTGAATTTATTTACATAGTTCAGGTCCTGCTCATTGAACCTAAGTGTATCGGTCACGGCTAGCCTGCCCGCGTGCATCAACTTCTGCATATTTATTTCAAGGCCTACTACGTTCACATACGCCGACAAAGTAGCCTGCGCCTATTGCAGATGGTATCTGCTGCCACTGTAGAGTACTAGATCGTCGGCATATATAATTATTTTGGTCTGTATACGTATCGGTAACTCGACTTTCAGTAGAAAAAGAGCAAAACACTAGGATTATTGCTTGAGCAAGACCTGTTCTTTGTTATATGCTTGGGTGTTCCGCTATACGGTCGTCCATGATGCTATAATTGGGTTGTAGCAAGTTCTTCATCAATGTCAACATTCGTATTGGGACCTCGGTTTTGGCCAGCTTAAGCAAGACTTGAGTTCTGGCCTGGGTAAAACACGGTTTGAAAATCCATAAATATGCTGTATAAAACTGCCCATTTTGTGTCAGAGTTTGTTCAATATCTGCAAGCAGGATTGCACATGCAGTTAGTGTTGACCTCTGCGCACGAGAGCCATGTCGTTCGTCTGCTAATGCCTTTTTGTACTCAACGAACGACGTTAGACCGGCGTTTAGGAGGCTTGCAGGCAGTTTGTAAGCGCAGCTTTTTTGGCGATGCCCCACCAAGAAAAGAGCTCGGTCCGCTGCCCCTTGTCCTTTGGAATAGGTGCCATAACGCACTGTCTCCACGCTGCGGGTCGTCGACCGTTGTAAATGCATCTATTGAAAAGTGCGGTCTAGTGTGCGGTTATTTTTGCTGCCTGTTGCAAATGCTCATCACAGATGCCCTCTGGACCACCCGGGTGCTTTGATCCTCGCGTGTTGATAAAAACAATATGCAGTACAAATAACGGTGAAAGTAGAATCGACAAGGACTGGCAAGGACGCAGTGCACAATAGTGCCATTACAAAACGTAGAGTAGCGGAAGAGCATCGAACGTGGAGCAGGACAACGGCTTCCACTGCCACCGCCACTCTTGTAAAAGGCAGTGTCACGACGGTGTCCTGAAGAAGATGATGATGATGGCGATAATGATCGTAGCCTCGCTTTCTCTCGCACCACTACAGCTGGTAATGCTGCTATTGCTGCTGCGGAGGTTGAAAACAGCAAGAACAACAACAATGACTGACAGCGTATTAGTTAAAAAGGTTAAGCAGAAAATAAAGCTGGCGAACAAAAGAAGCTGATTAAGAAAAGGGGTAAGTCGACGCTGAAGAAGAAGTTTGGAAAGACGTGGGCGAGGAAGGACAACAATAGTGAAAGCAGCAGCAACAACAACAATAATAACAGCAGCAGCAAAAACAAAAATACAGGAGAAGGTTGACTCAATTCGAAATAGCATTTCGAAGACCCAAAACCGCTCGCATAACAGCTGAATCTCAAACATCAGGCTGCACCGCAGTACCCACACATTAGCTATCGTTTGCTAGCTGCTGTAATTAAGGATAGTGCTCGAAACTGTCGTCGTGCTCACAAAGTGTAAGAGCTAGAAATGAACAGTGCACTCAATGGCATAGTTAGTGAAATAGATCGTAACCATTTATATTTGACGGTTTGTTCCATTCCGGTTGCCGTGGGAGGAGTACCGTGTATTATCAATAATCAGTTTGGTAGTGAAGTTTGCTTAATTTGAGTTCACTTCATTCTAGAAGTTTTAGTTACATACAAAATGATTCTAAACATATGCACGTTAACCGTACGCATTTTGGTACACATGATAGCCGCCTGATTGCCTGGACGCAAATACTCGTACACAGTTGTAAATGACAGCGGTGTCATACAAAAGTGAACGCGTCTGTGAGTCGTTTTCAGCCGGACACGTCGATTAGAAGCAGTGAGGGAAACACCATTGACTCAGAAGACTCCAGCAACACGTCACCTCAGATCAATGTTTTCCCCGCTCACGAGCTGGCACTACAATTAGTTCCATATTTCACATGCTTTCTCATTTATCTTCTTATTTCCGCCATTCGGAGAGGTATCAGAAAGAGAGCTTACTTGTGGTACTAGCTAGATGTCCGGTGGTGCACTGTGATTGTGACTTCGGAGAGCCCGATATTTTGTATATTAGTTTGAAAGCAACATCTAGAATATGTTGTGAAGCCCAGCTAGGTACTGATGATGGAGCCATTTGTATTGGCAATTATGCCACGCCATGGTTTTATTAGATTTGCTGTTATAATAAGTCAAATGGCGACACATTTATTTCTGTATTAACCCTTAGTTTGTTCGGGTATATAATTATGAACACAATCTATATGACGCTTATGGCAAAACCCATAAGGCTTTTAACTTTGCTGTAGCTGAGAGAGCACCACGGACCCAGTGAAGTCGGTGAGGTGATACAGGGAGCACTGATCGCCATAACGACGGCATTTCCCTCTGGGCTCACGGAACTCAGTAGACCGACATAATAAATATTAGAAGCTGTGAACACTGTAGCGAATAGTGAGAAATTGATATGGACGGAGAAATTTCGTCCAGGCCTCGTTAGGGAGGGCTGGTCATAAATAAACATCCCCGGGGGTTAGAGACATTTCCTGAAGATACTCTTGCCGAGACGTTCCCAGAGCGCCTGCTTGCGATGAATAAAGCAGGCTACGAGTTCATCGATAGATGCTACTGAGCGCGCAAGCATGTATACTGCTATTCCGTTCAGCAAAAAACTGTCACCTTGGGAAAGCTGGATCTACTTTTTCCAACCGCCTGTTGGAAGTGTTAAGGTGCTTCTACGTTACTTAGATACCGTATGCAGCTACGGATGCGACACTGAGCATGAATAGTATTATGGCCGTCTGAACGGACAGCTGTGTTGGGCTTTTGATATCTGCACCCTGTGATAGGCGCTTTTCTACAACGCACAGTTACATGTGGTCGAAAAGTTGTACCTCGAGATGAGAAAATTACTCCAATGTAGCAAACGATTTCTTCAAACTGCACTTGCTCGTCGTAAAATCGCAGTTCATCTAGGCGAGCTCGTTGCCCCCACGCCGAAACTTTGTTGTACAGCCTTTCCTTCCGACGCACTAACTATGAGGCCATTCTGCGAATCATATTCATCAAGCGTACGAAGCACATCCTGCGGTCAGTGCGAATTTTACTGAACATTACCAGGTAATCTGCGTAGAACAGGATCATGATTGTGGTGTGCCCTTCTTTCACGATGCGCGGCAGACCGCTGAGCCATGAGGTATGAATAACTATATGCTGAGATTTTCGCCGTGCGAATACCGAGTCATCTGGGCAAGCATTTTATGCTCGATCTGGTTAGCGTTCGGAAACGCGCTGAGTAGAATAAGTAATCATGGTCGAGCTCCGCTTGCTCCAGTTTCTTCAAGGCGATTTCTTCACGGTATGCGATGTCAGAAACAGTTTTTACATCAATAAAAGCCGCAGCGCCCAGTCCTGAAGTTAAGCTGCTGATCTGAAAGAAACACTAGTCCTGTCAAGGAATCCGTGAGACGCCTCGTGAGCATACGTGAGACAGCAGTTTGTTGACACAGATCCTTTTTTAATATCGGGCACAACGCAGAAGAGTTCGATGGGTCTTCTTTTCCTTTTGGGATTATCTTGAGAAAGCATCCACTACTTGGCTGGCATCGTACCTTCAAAGAAACATCTGTTAAAAAGGGACTGCTAGATAGGTACGAGGAGATGTCCCTGCAGATGGTATTCATTTCTCACAAGGTCTGGCTCGAATGCCTTGTTGTTCCGTAGGCGAGCGAGGGCTACATTGACTTTGTTTAGCCAGAGCCTCAGCAAAGAGTTTCTCGGAGACCTCGAGCTTGCGACAAGTCGGGGGTTCAACAAGTACCATATCTGCGTGGGTGAAGGTTACTTGAAAGTGTCACAAGAAGGTTGCTTGGAAAACGCTTTATATGAAGATGCTTGGAAGTGCCCCAGGATGTCGGCAAATGGGCAGAACCCAAAAAGCGCATAAAAATATTCATGGTACATTTGATGCTATTTGCGATATATGTAAGTCAATTGTAATTATAGACGTTGACCAAGTTGGCGACCTCAACTCTAATTCAACGGCGGGCATAATAATGCATTTAACTCAGCGTTGATACACACATCATTGAGAAACTTTTAGCAATTATCTCCCCAATTATCTTGGACTATGACGCGATTCATTTACGGTTTTTATTTGTACCGAAGTCACCGCGCGTCACAAGTGAGGAGCGTTCTATGTTTAGAAATGCGACTATAGGGCAGCTGAGGTAATGATTTATTGTCTGTTCATAAGTAATCATGGTCGAGCTCCGCTTGCTCCAGTTTCTTCAAGGCGATTTCGTCACGGTATGCGATGTCAGAAACAGTTTTTACATCAATAAAAGCCGCAGCGCCCAGTCCTGAAGTTAAGCTGCTGATCTGAAAGAAACACTAGTCCTGTCAAGGAATCCGTGAGACGCCTCGTGAGCATACGTGAGACAGCAGTTTGTTGACACAGATCCTTTTTTAATATCGGGCACAACGCAGAAGAGTTCGATGGGTCTTCTTTTCCTTTTGGGATTATCTTGAGAAAGCATCCACTACTTGGCTGGCATCGTACCTTCAAAGAATCATCTGTTAAAAAGGGACTGCTAGATAGGTACGAGGAGATGTCCCTGCAGATGGTATTCATTTCTCACAAGGTCTGGCTCGAATGCCTTGTTGTTCCGTAGGCGAGCGAGGGCTACATTGACTTTGTTTAGCCAGAGCTTCAGCAAAGAGTTTCTCGGAGACCTCGAGCTTGCGACAAGTCGGGGGTTCAACAAGTACCATATCTGCGTGGGTGAAGGTTACTTGAAAGTGTCACAAGAAGGTTGCTTGGAAAACGCTTTATATGAAGATGCTTGAAAGTGCCCCAGGATGTCGGCAAATGGGCAGAACCCAAAAAGCGCATAAAAATATTCATGGTACATTTGATGCTATTTGCGATTTATGTAAGTCAATTGTAATTATAGACGTTGACCAAGTTGGCGACCTCAACTCTAATTCAACGGCGGGCATAATAATGCATTTAACTCAGCGTTGATACACACATCATTGAGAAACTTTTAGCAATTATCTCCCCAATTATCTTGGACTATGACGCGATTCATTTACGGTTTTTATTTGTACCGAAGTCACCGCGCGTCACAAGTGAGGAGCGTTCTATGTTTAGAAATGCGACTATAGGGCAGCTGAGGTAATGATTTATTGTCTGCTCATAAGGGAACTGTTTTTTAAGCTGTGAGAACATTTGTAACATGTATAATTGTTTTATAAACCTGGCTTTTTAAATTATGAAGTGAATTGAATGATTCGCTCCATTAAATGGCTTACTAAAATCAAAGGAAACTTGCAAAACAAATTGCTTGATTTTCATGCAAATGTTATCCTCAGTTATGTTGCGATACTAAATAATAAGCCAAATGAGAAACAAGAGTTTGGATAATTTCCATTAGTAATTTCAGTTTGTTACAATGTCTGAGCTTCTCCTTCTTATCAATCGCTTTTGTTTATTTTTGGTATACAAGCATTTAAATCATGTGCGTTATCATCACCGAATCACTTGCGTAAGATAAACGCAAAGAATAAAAAGAGGCTAAAAGAGATGGTCAAACCCATTACAGTATAACTGTGCCTGGCTGTCAGGCGTAGTTGTTCAAAATAAATCGTCTCTATTTCTTCTTAACCATTTGATTGTCTGTTCGCATGCCTAACAAAACATTTATACTAAAATTAATACGACGAGTAGTCTATTCGATGTGGCATTGGTTGGGTGATATCCTTGAATCCTATAATTGATCGACATGTAAGGGTGAAGCCATACATATGAAATTATATTGAAAGTGCAGATAGTGTTTCTAAATATTTTACTAGACGCACTAATAGTCTAAAAAGATCTCACGCGGTAACACCAATACAGATTTCTGAGTTTAATCGAATAAATTATTGCTATGGTATGTAGCATGCAGCTTGCGCAGCTGGGTTAAAATAAAACTGAATTACCATTGTATGAAAATATTAACTTTATAAAAAACCTATCGTATGTAGATTGTGATATTCTTGTATTGTTCCCCTTTAACACAATAAAGGTGAATTTGAATTAAAATGAATAGGCCTCGCACATACATAGCCCGACACCCGGGACTACGCAATACGAATTGAGTACGTAGTTGTTAAGATGATACGGCTCGCAGGCATAGACTAGACTCACTACAATAGTTTTACCATTTAAATAGACGCAGAAAATTTTGTAGCTTATTGGATCTAACAGTATGGATAGAGAGTCCCCGGTGTAGACTATAGGAGGCAGCTAAATGCTTGCCACACAACCACAGGAGCAACAGGAGACCCGGGATACATGGCAAAGAAACGTTGATAGAAAACCTCACATATATTTGATGATCACGTCAAAGGACTGCACAATACAAGTATTAGGATTGTATTTTATGGAATGCCGACGACCTGAAGCGGGCACTATATAGGCACGCAATTTGGCCTTTCATTACCACAGAGAGGTAATTAGAGAGCTCTTAAGTGAGCGACTTAGACCGCAGTGCCGAAACTTATAGATGCAAAGCCACAAACCATGGTTCGGCCTCTGCAGTAAAAGAATGTTCTTAGAGAACCTCATAGTAACTAATATGTACGAAATAGAGAGTCAACAAGCGCAATACCCTTGTAACCAAGCAAAGCGCAATATTAATTTCGTCTATAAGCGTAATGTTACCGAGGACTAGGCGCTTGCCAAAGGCAGGTAAATGAAAAGCCGGTATACAAATAAGCATAAAACAATTAGGCCGAATCACATGGAATGGTTATCTATGCCTGAAGACGTCAATATGGGCGCACGGTGTGCGCTTTATGGCTAGATAGCCTAGTTAGTGTCTCATTAAGTTGCTGTCTCTCGTATAAGTAATTGTGCATCTTTGATCTCATTTCATCACCAATTAGCTTTGTTCGTGGACATCTTTAAAATGTTGCATCAATTTAAAGAGAGGGCGGCGAACCTTGTATACGCCGTTTTTTTTTTCTTCTCTTAAACTCTCTCTTTTTGCTTTTTCTTTTTGCGCCCTCTTTATAAAAAATCTCTTTTTAGCTTTCCTTGAACACGGCCAGCGATGATATTGACAAGGATGGCGGCGTTTCCTGTTTTGTCGTATACAGGTCGACTGAGTTTGAGAAGGACACCAGAACAAGCATTGCTGCAATGCGTAATTATTGCAACAAGCCGAAATTTATTGCTAACACTATTTGCTCATGTCGATTGACTGATCACGCTTGCTCTTTCGCTCAAGAGACGCGGCTAATACCGTTTTATTTTTTTTTGATGCGCCAGATCAATGGCTAGCATGGCGGCTTTTTTACAATGCATTTTCTAATTGCGGTCTAGAGGCTAGTAGATGCCGTGTACAGTACCATTTGAGAGCTTTATCTCAGAATGGGAAAATAAAGTTGAACAAGCCCGACGAGAGGTCGGAGACCTGGATATTTTCAGTGCCTCTCACCTCTGGTCTGGTTTTGCATGTGAGAATCGTCACGTCTATACCAGATACATAGTTCATCACCTGGTCTGTTTGAATACGAGCTTCCACGAGGAGTACACGGACTGCATCTGTCGACTGTGCTCTCAGGCGTGTACGAAGTTTAATGCGTCTGCCTGCCTGGTCCTTGCGAAGAGATCGCTTCACTGCCACTCTCGAATAACATACCGCGAGCAGCTGACTGTATAATTGTATAATCTGTATAATTATCTATGTTATATGCATACTTAATATGAGTGAAATAAATACGATGATGATAAGAAAAATGGAAGAGCTTTTGCTTAAATTTGTATATATATATATGCTCTACGGATATGTTACATTGCCGCACTAGTATATCTGTCTCTACCTATCGGTATTCTTAGCAGTTACGTGAGTCTTCCACGGGTTGTGGAAAATATTTCCACTTATTTTGGCAGTGTACAAAAAAAGCAAAAAAAAATTTGCGGCAGTGCTGTTACGTTTTACGCCGTTCGATCGGCAGCAGCGGCAGCAGCAGTTTAGCGATGCCGCAAGTCGGTACGCCGCAAGGTTTCCGAGGCTCCCCGAGGAAATCGTGATAACGGCGTGAGGCATCTTGGCTTGCTGGCGCGTTCGAGGCGTGGGTTCCACCACAGCGTGGCCTAGCCTGGCCGCGCCTAAACCCCCATGGGCATAGTGTCATTTAGCGTGCCGGCCTAGTGTTCTCCTGGAGAAGCCCAATCGGAGCTCTGATGGCTGCCCTAGCTATGCGAGCACTCGCTCCGACAAGAAGGAAGAATCCATCGCCACAAAGATCACGTCGTTTAGTACTGCCTGAGACTAAGGCGTCTCGACTCGCCGCTGGCCGCTGGCACGATCCGGCCAGTGAGTTCTATAGTATATTCTATGACTGGTGGGATACATTGACGGTAGCAGCAGGAATGTACCGCTCTCACTACATGCTTCCTTACTTATCCATACGGCCGCTGCTTGACGATTCCGTGTATACATTAATACGCGGTTCGGCCTGCCAGCGCAGCAGGGACAGCACGGAGCATCCAATGTCTCACGATCTGTGGGTGGCAAATGAATGGTCTAATTCAATTTGCTGACTGTCTGCGGACCGACTGCTGCAATGGTAATCTTTCCGTCTTACCGGACGGCCGGTTCGTGATTAGATTCGATTTTTTGCTTTAAATATATTATTGCTAGAGCTATCTAAGCCACTGGTGTGGGCATTCTAATGACTGAACCGTCGCAGCAAAACGTAATCTGCGCAGCTGTGGTGTAAATGCTCGTCGGGATACGCCAAAAAAATTGCGGTACAATGCTGGAGTCAATTTTAAATTTACAAGCAAATTACGAGGTGTAGCAGCAGCAGAGAGCTTCCTTCCATCCATCCTTTACAAAGCCTCACGGTGTGACATTTTACCAATCAAGGAAGACACGAATGCGCTAAAGCCCCAACGAATATGAGAGAAAAATAAGCACGTTGTCGAAGTAATATGTCGTCGATCGATGAGGAAACGAGACCAGTACAGGTATTTCTGATGTCTATTTAGTGTATCGTTCCATGCATTTTCCCCTAAATCGATACGCTTGATATTACCCAATTGAGTTATTCTTACTCGCCAATCCGCTTTTAAGTATCAGTGATGTCGAATTATTGTCATAAGCACAAATAGAGTTATGAGCTGTGCTGTTGGCAGGATCGCATAGATGTTTGTCTAAGTTCTTCGTTTTGCGTTAGCGACTAGCCTAGCGGTGTTTTTTTAGCATTTATGCATGAACTAACTTAGCAAGTTATGCTGAATTTTCTGCTGTGTAAATATATTTCTACCTGAACAATGGCGCATTGCGTTGTCGCCTTCAAGATCTATTATACTCGAGAATTGAACACGCAATCACGGCGAACCTGGACGATACGAGACGACTAATATGTGAAAAGCTCCAACCAGGCTTCAGCTATCAGGGGAATAAAGCTGTCAATATTGGATCGCGCTTGTTCTCAGTAGCAGAAAATGCCCGAGAAATGATAATGGTTGGTCTGTTTTCGTATTTTGTGAGTAGCTAAATATCTGGCGGTGCGATGTACATGCATATCATGGATGAACGTCGTGTGGCTCATGGCAGGTACACGAGGTAGCCACACTCGCTCGCCAATGCCGTTAGCGAGTTTTTGCATAATACTTGCTTCAGAAAAATTTGCGCTATGAGCTTAGGTTGAAGTAAACAATAATATATGCTAAAGGCGACTAATCAGCTTATATTGGCGTTCATTATATATGCGACACTCTGTTCAATTAGTCTATATAGTAGTCTTTGTAGGTTATATTAAATTGATTCGTTTCCCTAATTACTAGCCCATGAAACATAAGCAGGACTGGTAGCAATCTGGTAAGCATTGTAAACATAAACGATTTAACTAGACTTCGTAGCAATGACTGACTGCTTTATTTGTTTGTTGTGGTTCAGGCATGCAAAATGCGACGCACAATACGCAAAATATAACTGATGAAACAATAATTGAAATAGCCGTAACAGTAGAAACAATGATATATCCATAATAGTAAGATCATAATGCATCATTTGTCGATTGAGATATCTGGTTCTAGCTCGTACCTTTGGATCATAATTAATTATAATCTAATTTTGACATTTATTGTGCCTAAATTGCAGACTATAAAGAACAATTGGAGGGTCACTAGTCCTGTATTTGAATTTCCACGTCCAAAATGTAAGGTGACCGTTTTATTCGTTTTATTAGATTTCGTATATATATATATATATATATATATATATATATATATATAGGAGTGAAATAAGAACCTTTCTGACCTGTGATTTTATGGTGGCTGTCCGACATAAGTTTATAAAATGCACGATTGTGATAAAACGCATTGGTGAATTGAAAATCCAAGCATACCGGAGAATTTCTACACAGTCTATAATATGTTTTACTTCAGCTAGAACAAAAACTATTGCGATGTTAAGAAGAGTTCGCAAAATCTAATTGTTATACTTCTTCATGTTCAAACTTTCACGGCCAGGTTCTCGCAATGTGTCCACCATGCGTGCACAACCAATACATTCAGACGAATGTACATGACAATTGAACGAATCATTTTGGTGCCAAATTGGTAGCTCTGACGTCTGCAGTTGTAAAATGCCTCAAATCGCTCGATGGCCATATCGAATGTCAATGCATACATGCTACCAATAAGCTACGATGTTCGCTTTCGTCATTAGAGAGGTCAAGCTGAGTGGTGCGGTGGCCGAGCTTTGTGTTTATGCTTAAATAACGTTCCATTATAAAATGCAGCCGTTTCTACTACGTGTATCGTAATGGGCCGGCTCACAAATGCCGAGAAGGCTGTCATGCACTTCATGCATGGCAAAGCAGACGATAACGCGAGGGACAAACGCCGGCCGTACGCAGAGCATTTTCCACAGGCGAATGCTTGACAGGAAAATGTTTACGAGACTACATCGTTTGCTTCGCGAAATTGGATCATTTTAGGGAAAATGGGGAACGTCCTACACTTGCTCTCTTCACGCACGAAGCGTCCTTCACACAAGGTGGTGTGTTCAACGCATACGTATTGGTGAGCCAAGGAGTACCCGCATATGATCTGCCCGCATGCACACCAGCGTCGCTTCTGCATAACTGTCTGGGCTAGCATGGTAAACAGCTACCTAATCGGCCTTTATATACTTTCCGACAGGTTAAATGGATCAACATATCATATATTAATGAGCACAACCTTACCAAAATGCTTGGCATACGTTCCACAGAGTATTCGATTGAGGATGTGGTTCCAGCAAAGTGGTGCCTCAGCACACAACGCCTTTCAGGTGCTGAATGATCTATATAAGACCTTCGCCAATCGCTGCATTGGCCAACGTGGTCCACAGGTGATTTGACAAATGACTTGATTGACAAAGAAAGCGAACATGGTGGCTAGATGTAAGCATTCACATCTGATATGGCCATCGGAAGATTTGAGTTACTTTGCAACCACATACATCAGCTCTACCAATTAGATACCAGCATGATTCAATTAAGATGTACATTTGTCGTAACGTATAGGTTATGCACGCGTAATGAAAACCGTTTGAAAACCTGGGCGTAGAAGCTTGAACATGCAAAGATAATCATACAATTTTGTGAAATCTTTTTAATATTTTAATAGTTCCTGCTCTAGCTAAGGCCAAGTATATTTCAGACCATGTTTTTCCAGATTTTTTCCTGAATGCGCCAATATGCTTAGTTTTTCAATTGAGTGATCCGTTCTCTCACAGTCGTGCATTTCATAACTTTATGTCGAACTGCCACCCTAAACTCAAAAAATTCATCTTATTTCACGATAGAATATATCTGCCCCCTCTTCCATTGCCAAACATTTTTCTCACCGAGTTTAACCAGACTTCTGAGTTTTGGACGAGATTATTCGGACACACTGGCAACGAAGCCCGTCCAATACGATGCAGGTATTCTTTGAGGGCGCCGTAGCCCGTAAGAAACTGGGTCAGCTGGTAGAACAGTAATTCATCCTGCCTGTGAAATCACTCTCTTACCTCTGGGATGATGGAGCGGGTCCAGAAACCAGGCTGACTTGCCAAAGACTCTACCAATATCTTGTTCCAGAAGTCCAATACCTAACATCGTGCGTCCACCTGAGAGACGAAGGAGTCGGCTCGACAGACTTCGCTATTCAGAACCCATAGAATCTGCCAGGATGATACTTGAACTGCAGAAGTGGACTTTGAGCTTTGGCTCCTGTAATCGTGAGAGCCAAAAGCGTCTGTTTTTTCGTTCGGAAGCCGCTGTCCAGCTATGCGCCGCCTCCGCGGGGCTGCGTATAGCATGATGTTTTCTACTACACTCGCCAGAAGGCACCTCCAATCGTCGGAAGTGTGCGCGGCAGCAATCAATTTGATTAATCTGTGATAGTCTTTGTGACCGTAGCAACCACGTAGCGCATATGTAGCATGTCTGTCAAACCGATATTTAGCAGTACTCCCATTTTGCTTTACTGAGGAAAACAATAAACCCTTCTAAAATACCCTTCTAAGATAGGGGACCATCTTCAGGGAAATTATGATAGAGTATTTAGAAGCCCCATTGCCGCACTCCGCAGCATCTCAGGCCAAGCGCCTCCACATCCCACTAGTAATAGGTCGACGCTTCGCATCGCGCAGTAAAACATCAAAAGCGTAGGTTGGCACTGGGTTTGATATCTAACGGAAGTTTTCACAAGAACAACAGTTTGTTTGTGGTTTTAACAAAAACATTTGCTACGCAATTTTTGATGAAGGATCTTATGGCTACTACTTTACAACCACTGCCCACAAACCGAGTGCTAACGAACAGTGTTTCCGTGTTGTTGGGCCAGCATATCAAAAATGCTAGGCCGACAAATATATAAGAAGTATCAGTGCTATCGATTTAGTGTCATAAGCATAAATTAAGTCACTATGGGTTGCGTGATGACTCACTTGCATAAAAAGTATCGGCCCCCTATATCTACAAATTCGGAAGGTACTCTTTATAAAGTAGAAATAATGGTAGCGCAGGTGAGTCGTTGGCTATAACAGCATACGCGAGATTACTATGTAAAGCTTGGAACGTCATAGACCACGGGGAAAGGCTTAAATATGCCTTTTTTGTTTATATGAAGTCCGCGCTTAACACTACTCCGCGTAGTGCTGTACTTCAGAAGCTCGCCAATGCAGGCGTGGGCCATAAGGCACTGCCCTAATCGCCAGCATTCTCCAGGCAAATCCGATAATTCGTGATGACGCGATTTATGAGCATAAGCTTGTTATCCAGACCACCAGTTATGCGCATGCGGTGACCTTCTTAGTCATCTACTTTCTTTTATCTTTCTCAGTGATATACGTCAATAATTCATAAGGAACCCGATACGGACGGCATCATATTGTATGCCAACTTTATTGTCACGTTCAGTCGTATCAAGTTTGTGCTGCAGCCACGCATACGCACATTATAAGGGCATTGCGGAAACAACGGCCTTCTTCTTTAACGCCGAGATAACCAAAGCCATCAATTTAGAGCAAGAGGACCGCCTGCTCGTTCTGGTCTCTTGAGATTTAGGACTGGTGCAGTCGAGTTCGTTAACATCGTCTGCTCATTTTGTGTAAACTTCTCGAGGAAGGACACAACTTTTGGACAACACATAGCCAAACGGGTGGGGAAGTTTAGTCTCGATGCTGATAATTACATTTATTTATTTGTGTCTTTAAAAATACAATTGTCTTGTATGAACGTTTCAAATAATTATACAAATATTAAAAGTGGTTAAAGCTAACCTCCTGCGCGTCCGCACCTTGTCTGTGCCGAGTCGCATCTGATAGGCTATTCAACGACGGTACCGCCGCACACGATGCCGCGTGGTACCTGGGGCATCTTTCACCACATCTTATACAGACACATGTATCTGCAGGTGTATGAAACCCCCCTGTCCCGCATAAAACGTGATGAAAGCCATGAACAGCAAAGCGCGTGAGAACGTGTCGGTTCGTTCGTCCGGCCTGTTTCCATGTTTCAGAGGTAATCGCACCCGTGCTATAGAAATCAGGATCGATCTCCGCCATTTTCCCCTCCCAAGAGCTGATAAATTGCGCGTAGGCCGGAGTGGAAGGGAGTTTGAATCTACGCTTTAGGTCCTCTATTAGCAACGGCGTGTCACATAGCAGATACACGTATCTGTTTAGCGATGTGCGATGCAGACCTAGAGCTCGCTTCAGGAATGCAGGCTTAATCCGCTCGAGTTTTTCGAGTTGCGCCGACGAGAGATAATCCCAGATGACCTGTATTCCGTAGGAGGCGACTGGCGCTACCGTCATGTTGAACAAAGCTAGCGTCGTTTGTAGGGATAGTCTCGAAGGTGTTCGTATACTAACACTTGCAACCAGGGCTCGGCGCGCTCTGTCCGTAATGTGCTCCACGAAGGACCGACCGTTTGTAGGGAGTATCACCCCTAGATATTTGAAGCTGTTTACATATTTCAGGGATGTCCTGTTTATATGCAGAGCATCAGAAGCCGCAAGACGACCGCCGCGTCGGAATTTCATGGCTTCTGTCTTGCCCATATTAATCAATAGGCCAGCCTCTTCCACATACCCCGACAGCCTTGCCAGCGCCTGCTGAACGTGAAACCGACTTCTCCCAAAAATCACAAGATCATCGGCATATAGCAGAGTTTTCACGTGTCCCGACTGGTCTTGAACGCGTCGTGGCAAATCGCTCAGTAATAGGGAGAAGAGTAGCGGGCTTAGATTGTCACCCTGTGCTACACCCGTGGACTGGACAAACGGGTCTAGGAGCGCTACTCCGTCGTCTATGCTCACTGAATTTGCCTGCAGTATGGCCTTAATCAGCAGTAGCATGTTTTCAGGAACCCCGCACTGAGTAAGTTTGATTAAAATCTTGTCACGTGGCGCCATATCGAACGCAGATTTAAAATCCACAAATACCGCATATAGTGCTTGTTTTGGCCTCCGGATCGCCTGATGCACCTCTTGAAGCAAGATCTCACACGCGGTCATGGTGGAGTGACCTGCACGAAATCCATGCTGCTCAGGCGGGATACAGGAGCAAGCCTCCAGGTACCTTGTCAACCGCCGAGTGATGAGAAGTGCCAGCAGTTTGTAGCAGCAGCTCTTTTTCGCGATAGCTCGCCATGAGGATGCGTCAAGAGGGCTGCCTTTGTTCTTCGGGATGATGCTAAGGAGAGCATTGCTCCAGCATGCTGGCAGACGTCCATGTCGTAGGCAGGCGTTGAACAGACTTGTCCAACAAGGAAACATGTCGGCCGCATACTTCAGGTGTTCGTTGCGGATCAGGTCCGGCCCAGCCGCCTTGTTCGACTGAAGATATTCCAGCGCACGCAGAACCTCAAACATTGAAAACTCGGCGCCTAAAGCCTCACGCATGGCGGTCGTTTCCTCGTCCCATACACAGGCATAAAATGGGACCTCTCGAGGGATGGTATCCGTCGCCGCGTACATCCCTCTAAAGTGCTCTATTAGCACATCAGAGCTGATAGGGCATGCCGTCGGCCTGTCTCGCGTCAGCCATCTGTACGGCTCCTTCGATGCCCTTATTACTAACTTGTCCTCTTCTCTTGCAAGGTGCTGCTGACGGGCTGATTCGAGTATTCGACGGTACCGGCTTCTTACAAGGATGAAAAGAGGTCTCAATGCTGGATGCCGTCGCGCCAGTTCGCGAGTAAGTTGTAATGCGGTGGAGGCCATCTTACATGTCGCATTAAACCACGGGCGCTGGCGTCGCGGCCTCACCTCTGCCACTGACGATTTCAGGACGTCGGTTAAAGTGCAGGCGTAAGAATCGATATCTGGATCGCGAGGAACAGGAAACAAGGCTGCCAGCTTGGGGCCTAATTTGGTCGGGTCCAGCGCCTTAGGAAGACCAACGTTTCTTCCGGGTGGAGCTGCCTCTCGCGTGAGAAGCAACTCGATTCCCACTGGAACGTGCCATCTTAGAGAACTGCCTTCGCATAGTGCATTATTCTTGCCAATGTAAAGAGATCTTTCCGGTTGGACATTTGTAGCAAATATGTCGATTACCGACCGCCCCATGAAACCTTCGAACGTGGAGATGCTGCTATCGGAGAGTAGACGACATCCGAAGTCCCCGAGCAGCGCGAGCAGAGTGCGTGTACGTAGTTCATCCGGCTTGTCGATGCGTGTGTTTAGATCACCGGCCAGGATGAGTGGAGTGGACAGAGAAGGAAGGGCATGCATTGCGCGAGTGATCTTGTCAATCAGAACCGTCGTATTCTCACTGGGTGAGGGACGAACATAAGCGGCTATGATACTACATCTGCTGCCGTTCAGTACCAACAAATCGTCCTCTGCAAGTACTACTTTGACATCCCCAAGCTTCTGGTTGTACAGCACCGATACCCCGCCGCTCGGTCGACCTCGCCCTGAGGGAGGCCGAGCCAAGCAGTGGAATGCGTAGAAACCCGGTAATTCAAATTGCTTTGTTTCCCGGGTCTCCGTAAGAACGACGGCATCAATGCCTGAAAGTGCAGATTGTGGCAGTAAAGATAGTGCCCGGGAAGCGCCTTCTACATTCCATTGCACGATGGTTATCTTGTCAAGCAACTCTCCGCCGTCTGCGCCAATTCTCAGTCGAACCGACGGCCCTGGGTCCAACCTCTGCTCTGTGGACGACCGTGAGTTCTGCTGGAGTGCGGATCGTTGTGCTGCGAAGTCCGTTGCGACTGCACGTTCGCGAGTACTTGCTTCAGTACTGCTTCCAGAGACGAGAGTGTAGCTGGAAACCATTCTTTCTGACCGGATGAAGTTCTGTCGACGGGACGCGGTTTGTGATGAGTGGCCCGAGCACGGGTTGAAGAGCGGCGGCGAGGCGTAGGTGGCGGTTTCGCGAGAGACGCACTGGGAGGGTGGGCCGCTTTGTCCGGGTGCTGATGCGCCTGTAGCCCGCTGGTCCCCGGAGGTCTCTTGAATGTTGCATTCTCCGGTTCGGACGTCAGTACCTTTTTCAGTTTCAGCGGCTTTACTCCTAAAAAAGCTTTTATCCTTCGTGCCAGGATTGCCGCGATTTTCATGGAAACGTCTCCCTTGTAGGAGTACCGACCGCTTTCAACAACTTGTCGTTGTATCACAGTCAACGGCAGTGCAAAAAAGGGTGTATCTTCCTCAGCCGCCTTTGAAGAGATAGCATCATTCCCGGCCTTGCATTCTGCCGAGAAAAGCGGGACGGACAGCACATGAAGTTCTGACTCGGGTTTACTCGCTTTCAGCTTCGCGCCAAAACTTTCCACCGTCTCAATGTAGGTGTCTTTCTCGAACTCCATGCACTCATGATAGCCGGCCTGAATAAAGACGGCCACCGGACCATCCGTCCTGCTGATATATTTCTCAGCTTCTTCAACGATGCTCTTCGCGTCCATTCCTTTTGCTGAGCGGACTGCTATAGACGTCTTTTTGGGAAACAGTTCCCTTAGCGCTGGTCGCAATGACTCCACTACACTGTCACCAACTACCAATACCGTTTTCATTGGAGGGCGCTGGATTTTGGCTCTGGCAGCTTTAACAGAGCCACCTGTCATCTCTACGTCCGTTCCTGTTGTCCCGGTAGCCTCGCGTCTCTGATCTAATTTGGCCACCTCTGCCTCGAGCGCTAGTACGCGTTGCTGATAATTAAAAAGCCTTAACAATACTTTCTAAGTTTGCTGAAAATACTTTTTGACCTGAAGGTTTGGTGGCCACGCAAAGAATTAACTTATTTACTTCACAACAGGAGATCTAGTTACTAGATTCTGTCTCGCAGGAAACCTTGCTCTTTTTCAGTTCAGAGAAAACTTAATAAAGAAAGTTCAAGCTGTTCTCGGAAGCATCTTTGAGTCGCCAGCAACAGTCACGCTCCACTACAACCCAACCGACATTTTGATACCCGTTATTCACTTCATTGATTCCACCATAAAATCCGCCATAGAAGAGACTTTTCACTATCCTTGTCTACGATTTTAATACCTGTCAAGAGCTATTTCCCTTTCGCATTTAGCTTGATGCTGTTTTTTACTTATAAACATAGCGTTGTATATATATATATAGTCTCCCTGAATTCATCTAACAAGCCTTGGAGTGTAGTACAAGTAGGCGAAACGATCAATAGAACGAAGGGTCGGAAATGTCTCCTAAAATTGGTAATGAACGTGAAGCCTATACAATACATGTATGTATAATATTATATATTAATACATGTATATATATAGATATATATATATTATATATTATATTATATTATTATGTTATATTAATGTATTGTATATATATATATATAAATAATATATATATATATAATGTCTATCTACTGGGATATATATTCTATGTAATATGCTAGATATCTGTTATCTCTATTATATTCAATATCTATATCTACTTCTCCTCGTATCTCTCTCTCTCGCTCTCTCTCTCTCTCTTGTCTCATCTCTCTCTCTCTGTCTATCTCTATCTATCTCTCTCTATCTCTATATATATATATATATAAATATATAAACAGTCGGCTGCTAGCACTCACCCTGAGCGGTCGAATGCGAGCTTCGCTCTGTGGAAAAACGGTGAAAAGTGAAAGGTTGAGGTCCCAGACGGTCTGTTCAACGACACTCGAGCAACCGCATCTAGTGACAAATTCAGCACACACCTTGAACACCTCACAGGTACTGTGCAATACATAATTGCGTGCCAATTCCGGTGTCAACTTTGGCGAAAATTTCGAACAGTCAACATTTCTATCGCTCGTACTTCGAACGCCAACTTGTTTACAATCAATGCTTCAAACGAATCAGCGGTTTTTAGAACATCAGCTGCTCTGTATGGCCAGCGTGTTTACATACAGTCTCTTCAAGCGCATATGTTGCACGAACACGTAGGCAACGTGTATGAACATGCGGACGTGCAGGTCCGTACCCAGCGCATACATATACTAGCATGCGCTACGCGTGCACATATTAATAGGCGCACGAATACTTGGCGGGACGTGCTGGTACATGGGCGAACGTGTCATTGCACTCGTGAAACTCATGAATAATTGCGTGTGAATGCTTGTGCATATGGTGTGTGTACACATATGCGAAATGCTCATATTTTACGTATAAGTGCATATACGTATAAACAATTCTTAAGCAAAACAATATTTATAATAACAATAATAAATAATTATTATTGTTTATAAAAAAAAAAATAAAAAAATAAAAAAAGAAGAAAAAAAGGAGGAGCCGGTATGGATCCCTTTAAGGGTCTCAGGGACCCCGATCGGCCAACTGAAAAGAGTCAAAATGACGACAAGAAAGAAATTTTAGAAGATAAAATAAAGAAACAGACAAACGAGAGCGATGAATTAAAGGAGAACGAAGCAACTTCACATGAACACTCTAGCAGTAAAACCCACAAAAACACGGGCATGGGATTAGAAACTGATAAAGAGGGAGGAGGCGACCCCAGCTTCTCCGAGAACACCAGGCGAAAGCGGACGATGGCCGGATCTCCAGAAGACCTACCGCAGAAAGAGAGAGAGATGAAAAAAGATGAAGAACATCAACGGACTGGTAACTCGGCTAAGAAAGCACGAGCTGAAGGTAAGACTCAACTAGAGGAACCGGACACAGAATATGAAGCTATGAAGAGCCTCCTGGAAGTCGTGAGGCAGCTCAAAACATTGAAGGAAAAACACGTTACCACTAAAGGGGACATTAAAGTTGCCATAACCAGGCTTGAAAGTAGAGCGCTGCAGCTGCAGGCCGATGTCGAGGATAAGCTGGCGGCGCAAGCCGATACCTTGAGGCGGTTGCAGAAATGTAGGAACGAACTAAATGCGGTCCAAGACAGCCGATCCAAAGAGGCCGAGGAATGGCAGAAAAAGACAACACAGGCACATGAAGATATAGTAAAATGGAAAGCAAAAGCAGAAGAACTACAGGCCGAAATCGAGAAGACAAGACCGACACAAACGTGCTCAAGATGCCAACAAGAAAAAGAAAACAAACATAGGGACCTACAGAAGGAAAGAGATATAGAGGCGAAAATTGCAGCATTGTCCTCTCTAGAAGAGACAGCCAGATTGGTGGCGGAGGAATGGCCGGAGGAAATCTTTAAGGCCACTAATCTCACAAAAGACAGCATAACAACCGACAGGGAAACACGGGCTATGCTCATCAATAAAGGTTCAGAGAAGGACTTAAACGTACTCAAGCAGATGAGTAACCAATTCCCTCTCGCCGGCTCCGTGACTCGGCTTCCGATTGGTGGGGTGGCGGTTTTGCGCAGCAGCGAGCAATTGGAACTAGTTGACGCGGGCACAGAAGATGCAGTGGAACCCACTGCTGCTTCAGCCAGCAGCACCACAAGACTACTTGTGATCGGTGTTGGAAGTACAGAGGGTACTCCAGAACAGTTCTTGTCAAACCTCAACAAGGTCCTGCAAAAAAGTCATTCGGCAAGCAACAACACCACCGTGGGACTTTACATCTCCCCAGACTGGGAGGGACAATCAATCAGGAGAGCAGCGGAAGTCTGCTGCAGGAAAACAGGAGGAATGGCAGAACTTGTGGCAGACGGAAGGAGCCCGGCGGCGCCAATAAAAAGCAAAGAACGTACGACTGAGTGCCAGAGTTCCATTAGGATAAAAGCAAAAGAAGGCGTGTCCATGGAAGACATGATTAGAGACATTGCTCCTCACATTAATCAAAAGGACGCCGGAGTAAAGATCGGACCAGTAAAGAAAAATAAAGATGGCGACTTAATTCTTAAAATCACGGAAAAAGGAGTCGGAGGCGGCATGTCTTTTGCCAATGCTCTGAGACAGGGAACAGGAATGGAAATAGACATTAGGGAAGCGACGGGTCCCACTCAAACTGTGGTGCTGAGGGACGTTAACCCTTTCATCCCACTAGACGAGATAGCGAAGGGATTGCGCAACTCGTTGGACCTGCATGAAACAACGAAGGTACGAGTAGAGACACCAAGGAGCAACAAGAGAGGAACATGGCAATGTTTAGTAACTTTGCCTAGTCGAGATGCTAAAAGACTCGTTGCCAAAAAAAGTATCACCATCTCAGGGCGCCTATGCAGGGCTGAAGAGTGGTTTCAAATCCCAACATGCTATAGGTGCAACTTGATAGGGCATGTAGCAAAAGACTGCCAAAGTGAAGAGGCAACTGCTAGGAGGTGTTACAGATGCGGTAAGGAGGGGCACATAGCAAGGGAATGTAAGGAAACTGACTTCTCGTGCTACGTGTGCAAGGAGAATGATCACAAACCGCGCACTATGGCTTGCCCGCAGTACGCCAAAATACTTAGAGAAAGGAAACAAACCGCAAGATTGGAGGCAGAAAAAAGGGAAGCCAAGGCCCGGGAATCAAGGGCGGAGCAAAAAGAAAAGGAAGAGAAAAAAGCGGCCAGGGAACAGAAGAAGGAAGCTCAAAGAGACAAGCATACATCAGATGGCTGGCTACAAAAAGGCTCTAGAGGGGCGGCCCGTTTTCAACATTTGGAAAACGAAGTTCTAAACTCTTCAGAACAACAATGAACAGGACCAAAGTAATACAAGTAAACTGCAACAGGAGTAAATACGCGCATTACATGGTCGAAGAGATAGTCTCAAGAAGAGGAGCCAAGCTAGTAGCGGTGAGCGAACCAAATCAGGCAATGGCAACAAACAAAACAGAGTGGTTTTCAGTTCAAACTAAAAGTGCAGTAATCATAAACACCGGCTCCATGCAAATTATAAGTCATGGAAGCGGGCAAGGCTTTGTATGGGTGGAACTGCTAGAAGGATGGAGGCTGTACTCCTGTTACAGCAGCCCCAACGGCAGCCTGGGCGAACTTGAAGACCTACTGACTGAAATCGGTGCATCAATAAAAGAAGCCACAAACGGAAAAGGCGTAGTAGTGACAGGAGATTTCAATGCGGCATCGGAAATATGGGGGTCGCGGCGAGCGAACAAGAGAGGGAGAATTTTGATTGAATGGGCAGCCAGCCTGAAACTGTATATACAAAACGATGGCAAAGACCCGACCTTCCACAGAGCCGGACATCAGTCAACGGTCGATCTAACACTATGCAACGATACAATGGTTAACAAAATGAAAGAATGGATTGTGCTCACTGAGGAAGAAAACCTCAGTGATCACTATTGTATTGAGTTCACGGTGGAACTGCAGCAAAAAACGATGCCTATAAGAACCAAAACGCACTTCAGGATCAAGGACGAAGGGGTCTTCAAGAGAGAACTCAAGAAGGCAATCCTCAAAGCTCCCCCGCACACCCCAGAAGAACTGCACGACACTCTTATCAGGGCCTGCACCAGGGCTACTAAGCCACCTCACCCAAAAAGGGCTACCTGCCAACCGAAATATTGGTGGAACAAAGTCATAGCGCAGAAACGGGCAGACTGTAACAAAGCCAAAAGGAAGCTCAAAACACGCCATAGGACCCGGGAGGCCGAGATCCTTGCCTTAGACAATTATAGAAGATGTAGGGTGCTTTTAAAAAACGAAATAGCAGAAAGCAAAAAGCTATGGTGGCGTCAAAAGATAAATGACATAAATGACGAACCATGGGGAAAACCCTACAAAATGATCAGGGGGATAGGCGCGCAGGCCCCAAAAGTTTTAATGCCAGACACAGAGGTCGTACAGATTTTAAACAAACTCTTTCCACAAGACGCACATTTTAACAGAGAGACTTTCGTAAGAAAAAGGACAACCCCAGAAGAGTTCCCGCCTATCACGCGTGCAGAGGTAAAAATGGCAGCTGAGAGGCTAAAGCCAGGGAAATCTCCAGGGCCCGACGGCATTCCGCCTTTGGCGGTGAAAATGCTTTTTAACGAACACCCGGATTTGGTAGCGACAGTACTTACTAAGGCGATGGCAAGTGGCAAAATGCCTAAAGACTGGAAGAGGGCGGAGGTGGTTTTGATTCCCAAAAGTAGCGGAGGGTACAGACCCATATGTCTCTTGAACACCCTGGCAAAAGGATATGAAGCAATTTTAGAACACAGACTTAGGGCGTTTGCGGAACAGAATGACCTTCTATCGGCCAACCAATACGGATTTCGCAAGAACAGATCAGTTCTCACAGCAATTCAGCGAATAACAACCAAAGCTGACTTGCTGCACAGTTTGCCTATATACAAACGAAAACTTCTTATGGCTGTCCTTCTGGATGTCAAAAACGCTTTCAACAGTCTGCCGTGGAAAGAGATTTTAGAAACCCTGGTGAGAAAAGCGGTTCCTCCGTTTCTTGTGAGAGCCGTCTCGGGATACTTGGAAGACAGAAGAGTTTTTAACGGCACGGTGGAGATAGACATGACAGCAGGAGTTCCGCAAGGATCAATCCTGGGGCCCCTGCTCTGGAACATAACATATGACGACGTCTTGAGACAGAAAGATCTCCCACAGGGAGTAGAGATGATTGCGTACGCGGATGACTTGGCCGTTATTATTCAAGCAAAAACAGAGGAAGAGCTAGAGTTAAAGACAAACATGGCTCTCCGGTCGACAAAGAGATGGATGGATAAAGCTGGGCTACAGCTGGCCCCGGAAAAGAGTGAAGCCATTCTCTTGACCGGAAGAAAAAAAGTGGGCAGCATAAAACTGATGGTGGCGGGCCAGGAGATCAAGCAAGTAACAGAAGCCAGATACCTTGGTGTCCTACTAGACAAGGGCCTCAGGGGCGCAAGTCATATCAGGAAATGCACGGCCAAGGCGGCTAAAGCGGCTAACGCTATAGGCAAGATCCTACCAAATGCATACGGGCCGCGGGAGTGTCGTCGACGACTATTAATGTCGGTTACCGAATCAATTGCACTTTTCGCGGCGCCAGTCTGGCTGCAGAACACCCTAAAAACGACGACGGCAAAAAAGGCGCTAAGAAATACGCAGAGAATAGGGGCGCTTAGAATCCTGCAGGCCTACCGTACGGTTAGCACAAACGCAGCCCTGGTACTGGCTGGTTCCCCACCTTGGGACTTAATAGTAAACGAAAGAAAAAGGATTTGGGAAGCAGGGGGTGAGTCTAGCAAAGAAGTTGAGAGGGAAAAAACGATAAGAGCGTGGCAAGAAGAATGGGACGCCATACCCATAGGATCACCGGGCCATTCACTTCACTTGCTCATCCCGGACATCAAAAAGTGGATAAACCGCCCCGCAGGGGAACTAAACTTTTTTCTTACGCAGTGCCTCACTGGCCATGGTGACTTTCAAAGTTATCTCTTTCGTATAGGCAAAGCTCCCTCGGTAACCTGCGTGCACTGTGCGGACGGCGTCAACGATGATCCAGAGCACACTCTACTGAAATGCAATGGACTAGAGCAGGCAAGGACAACTGCCATAGCGCTGCTAAGATTGAAATGGTCCAGAGAAAAAGAAAAACGAGGAGCCAGAACACCGGACCCGCCGAGAAGTAACATGAAAATGTTTGTGGAGTACATCTGCAGCACAGCATCAGCATGGAAGCTGGGCGAGGAAATGGCAACTGCAGTGATGAAAAAGAAAACCGAGCTCGGCAAGTACAGAAGAGAACGGATAGCGCTTACGACATCAACAGATGACGTGGCTTGTATTCAGACGGGTTCGCAGGTGTTGGGACAAGCACGTCGGACCGGTGGGGGAACCCGTGAGTGACCTCGGCCAAATGATCCGGTAGGCGCTCGCCACTTCTCCTAATGGCCCATAGTACTGTTCTATGGATATCTGGGCCATTAGAGAGTGAAGCTTAAGGGGGGAGTAGTGTTTAGTGGGTAGGGGTCTTGGCGGACCAACATCCAACCGCTAGGGTCGAGTCCCACACTGCTCGAGAGGGGGTAATACCTCGTACTCGTAGCGTGCGTAAAAGCATTCACCCTCCTCCACAAAAAAAAAAAAAAAAAAAAAAATATATATATATATATATATATATATATATATATATATATATATATATATATATATATATATATATATATATATATATATATATATATATATATATATATATATATATATATATATATATATATATATATATATATGTATATACATGTATATATATATTTGTATACATACGCCTCGAGTGGGCTGTGCACATGTTCTTACATCACAAATTTATATCTTGGTACACATTAATATGTATATATATATATATTGTGATAGTACTGATGGCCTACAATAGTAGATGCTGCTCTCGACAGCAGCGTTGATGACGATAGTGACGGAAATAACGCAGTTGCCGTTGCGCAATAGCCCGAGTGATGGCGATTACCGCGACAATGACAGACATGCTCTATACCGCTGTTCGATGGGCGACTAACAACAGAGTTCGGTCTAGCAGCAACTCTGTACTACGATTTATCTATCGAAACCGAAACTATTTCCTATAAGTTCTTAGAGCCGGGTGGCGGGTTCAACTTCTGGAAGGCTGATTATGACTCAATTTAAAAAATCTTGCAAGCGTTAACTGGACAGCATGATTTGCAAGTTGTGTTGACATTGAGCAGATGTATAATTCATTCGTCGATCGTATACATTTTATTATTTTATTTTGTTTAGAGGTATTTTCACCCCAAAGAAATAATAATACCAACCCCTACATGACGAGTCTTCGAAACCAATTTCGACGGTTTGAGGAGCTCATGACTGAGGATATGACTGAAATCATCTCAGTGAAGCTCAGGAAGGCCTCGACACGGTTGAGAATTCTTGAGGAGTCACAACTATCTTTTAAGGATGCTAAATCATTTTATCGTTACGCGAGTAAGCGACTTCGAAGCCGTGAGGGAATCCAATTAGTCGATAATGTGCTTATTGACAAAAACGGAAGTTAAACGGTGGCATTTCCTAAACCGTTTCTTTCTTCTGTACAGGTAGTTCAACAAGTTCTTAAAATGAGCTTTTCAGAATTCGAATTTTGGCGCTTTCACCGCTATTGGAAACGGCAACTTTTCGAATGCTAGCAGTCAAAATATTATGGTGATTGGCCGTTGCGATTTCGTTTGATCGCTTTTCCCGTGCAACGTATCGGCGTGATTTTGAAAAATGGAGAAAAAAGAGTTTCGAGTGGTTATCAAGCATTTTTATTTCAAAGGTTGGAATGCGACCCAAGTGAAAAATGAGTTAGACGAGGTGTACGGTGACTCTGCGCCATGTTTTGCCACTGTTTCCAACTGGATTAATGAGTTAAAAAGAGGTCGCAGGAGCACCGAGGATGAACTACGTTCAGGACGCCCAAAAACGGCAACTGATGAGGAAAACGTGGAAAAAGTGCGGAAAATCTTTGCCGCAGATAAGCGAGTGAACATTAGGGAGATAGCGGAGGCCTTGGGGATCAGTTGGGGTAGAGTGCATTTCATCCTGCACAAAAACTTGAAGATGAAAAAGCTCAGAGCAAAATGGGTGCCGCATTTGCTCAACCAAGGCCAAAAAGACGCGCGTGTTTCCGCTTCACAGCGAAATTTGGCCAAGATGTCGAAAAATCCGTCGGATTTTTGGCGCAGATTCGTGACCGTCGATGAAAGCTGGGTCCATCACTACACTCCCGAGACCCAAGAAGCATCTCGTCAATGGTGTGCACCTGGTGAAGGACCTCCGAAGAGGGTGCGGACAACGGCATCGGCCGGAAAGATGATGGCTACGGTTTTTTGGGACCAACGTGGAATAATTCTGGTCGACTACCTTGAGAGCGGTAAAACGATCACGGGAGAATATTATGCAAGACTGTTGGACTGCCTGAAGCAAGAACTCATCGTGAAACGGCCCGCTTTGCAGAACAAGGTTGTCCTGTTTCACCAGGACAATGCTCCCGCACACAAGTCGCGGCAAGCAACGGCAAAACTGGCCCAACTGAGGTTCGAACTTATTGAACAACCTTCCTATTTTCCAGACCTGGCCCCCTCTGATTATTTCCTCTTTGGACATTTGAAGAATAGTCTCGGTGGAAAGCGTTTTTCCAGCAATGAAGAGGTTAAGGCTGCTGTCAATGCCTATTTTCAGTCTAAAGACGCGGAATTCTACTCAAGAGGTATAAATGCTCTGAAATCTCGGTGGGAAAGTGTATTGAGCTTCTCGGGGAGTATATCGAATAAGAAAAAATTAAAAACAAGATTTGGAAAATTCTTGGTTTTCATTTTAAGAACTTGTTGAACTACCTGTATATACCCCTCCAGTTGATCAGCCGCCGTCACGAACAGATCGCGTGCGCATAAAAAACGTCCCCACGAATTCTGGCCTCTCGCGTTTGAGACTTTGGGTGCTCCTGGTGTTCGGACCAGACAGCTAATTCACAAAGTCGGCACTATGTTAAATATGTCAACCGGTGATAGCAGATCGTCGTCCTTCTTTAAACAACGTCTGGATCTTGACGTACAACGTGGAAACGCAACATCCGTTCGTGGCACTCTTCTGAAGTGATCTCGGCCTAGCCTAGACGAAGACTACAGAACAAGTGCAGTTTTAAACCAGATGATCTTCCACCATTGTTTATTAAAAAAACACTTGTGATTTTATCGCCGA
The DNA here is from genome assembly GCA_003439945.1 of Dermanyssus gallinae. Classification (NCBI taxonomy): domain Eukaryota; kingdom Metazoa; phylum Arthropoda; class Arachnida; order Mesostigmata; family Dermanyssidae; genus Dermanyssus; species Dermanyssus gallinae. Next base: position 63,457 of record QVRM01004942.1, on the reverse strand, counting down.
ACCATTACGTGATTTTCCGAAAGGTCGTATTGTAATGGGCAAGATCCTTCGTTATTTCGAAGGTCAATTGTAACGCCTATATAAAAAAAAAGCTAAGAATTCGGTGAATAACTACCGGTCGGTGGCTCAACTCTCAATTGCGTGTATTTTAATGGAGAAGTTAGTCGTTGATCATAGTGAAAACTTTTTAGTGTGTAACAAATTGATTGACAACAATCAGCATGGGTTCGCCAGGGGCCGTTCCACAGGGTCACAACTTATATCTATGATCTACGATTGGAGTCTATACATAAACAACCGTAGAACGTTTCATTGCATATATTTTGATTTCTCAAAGTCATTTGACAAGGTGAGTCACAAACTTATGCTACAAAAATTAGAAAGTACTGACATTGATTCCACAACTCGTCAATGAATGTCATACTTTACCGGGCGAAGTCGGTAACGTGGAAAGTGACCCCTTCCCCTGCACCTCAGGGGTGCCGCAAGAATCGTGCATTAGGCCCTAGCTCTTCAGAACATACGTCCTCGTCCAGGTTGGGCTCCTTATATGGCAAAAGATATAAATGCCATTGAAAGGGTACAGGCGAAATTTATCAGACGAGTATCAAAAATATGTAATATTCTTTGTGAAAGCGTATATCTTGCGCCAATACGTGCGTTACACGAACGAGCTGATCTATTGCTGTATAAAACATTGTGCTGTCTCGGGACTAAGCAGACCATGTTTAAATATATAGATAATGTACTGCAAAATGGAGTGAATATTATATCACTGAAAGTTGCGCGTTCTGTGAAGGCAAACAACAAATTCTCGTGGAGAGTTCCACTGAGTCTGCAAAGTGGACAGACCTGATGTATATTCTAATTATATTCAAATGTAATTTTTTTGTTAAAAAAATCTACAACTTATACGCTTACGTCAATACTCGTGGCGTGGCAGTACTAATAACCATCAATTGCAAGCAAAATATGAATTTGCGTGCGTTTACTTTGCCATATGCCTTGCAAACAAGCTTTATGAGTTTGCTACAGCAGCAGTAGCAGAAGACGACGATGACTTTAAAGAATTTGGTCACTAGCGCAGACCACGAAACTGATCAAAAACAAATGACCGACCCTGGGGCGGCATAGCTTGAGAAATTGCTGAACTTTATGTTCTGCTACTCTCCTGCCCGTAGCGCAAACTAGCCGCGCGGGCCTCGGGCCCGTCGACTAAACTCGACTGTCTTTTTTCTAGGGGTGGAAAATGCATTGGCGCACCGCCCGCTGATATTATGGCGAGTAGCGTGGAGCTAAACGCAGGGGAAAAGAGTACATGACTCACTCTAATTGGAGCGTACTACCCACTAAAATGTTAATGCGTAGCACCTGCCACGTGCGCCGCCGGGTTTCGGAACGACGGGCGATCGGCGATAGCAGTTCAAACGTTAGATAGCGGTAGCCTCTAAAGGTTTCCTCGTTCTCTTGGACTTTTTAGTCTTGTATCCGTCGTAAAGCGGTCATGCCCGCAAAGGTGAGGTCTAAGAACGATGTTTGACCTCGGCACGCGAAGGTAGGAACATCGCCGCGGTTGGCCAGGGTCATGTTGAGCTCGGACATCCCGTCATGAAAAGTCGCACCTTTATCGGTGGCGGGGCGGCCTTCTCAGGCAGTGTGCACTGCATTGAAGTCCTCCGTGACGAGCAGTAAGTGTCTTGGGTATCGGTGAGATGTTATTGACACCGACAACCTATACAGGTGGCCCTCCAGGTATTGCAGAGGAGAACTATTATTAGGGGAAAAGTAACACAAATATCCAACGATATTGTTGTGTGGAAGGTACGCCCACACAAAGCCTTCAGCACGATCTCAATCGGTGAGGGAGAGTTCCTGTCTTGACGTTTTCACCAGACGGCCACATTGCTTTGTACGTCACTGCACATGTTAGGTGTAGAACAAGAGATGTACAGATTTAGTTCTGATATGAGGCAGAGGCCTACCTGGTGTGCGCCCAGTTAATCGTAGGCCGCCCGGCACCGATTAAGGTTTACCTGGAGAAACTTGATTATCACTCTTCCTGGGGGGTTTCAACCTAGGAGGCGTTGCCCACCTTTTGCCAGTCTTCCGTCGGCGCGAGAATCTTACGCCTAAATTGTTGCCGGCCTCGATCCAACGGCGGTTTAGTGGGTCTGGGTGCTTCTGGTAGAGCGTCAAGTCTGGGCTACACCGAACAGATATCTGCCTATATCCTTCTAGCACTGGCTAAGGGATTAATGCCCCATAAAGCCACTTTTTGCAAGTCGTCACCCATTCGGCCTCTAGCCTGATGGTCAGTTGCCTTGCTGATGTCGTCCGCCAACATAGCCTTAGAGTCATGGTTGATGCCCCGTAGTCGGATAATGACGTCACCGTCATTATTCCCTAGGCCGCTAACAGCCGACTCCACTTGTGTGTCGTTGCCCAGATAAGCCCGTAGGCTCTTCACTGTGTCGGTCCAGGTCCGGCCCTCTCCGACCCTGACCCTGAGATATATCTGTCCGGCCAGGACCAGAGAGGGGGGGGGGGCTGTACTCGCACTCACTGGCAGCCGAATTGCTTGTGGTCTGTCTGCCCGGCAAAGCTCTATAAGGCCGTATCGGGAGAACTGGGCCACGAAAGCCGCCAGATTCCGCTGCGTCGTCTCTGATCGCCACTGGTGAACGACGTATAGGAGAGGGGGTTGCGTGACCGCTGAGGTTGAGAGCTGCGCTCGATAACGGAGTGGAACAGCGTGATCGTAGCCTCATTGCAGGGTTTGTTGAAATGTAAAATGCCTACCGTTACTTGGAGACCCAGGGAGGAGGGACTTGTGTGTAAGCAGCCGTGGAGAAGAGGGAAATTGACCAGCAAGGCCAGCGAGTACCTCCGAGCCAGTCTTTGCCTTTAGAACGACCAGCACGCCTTTCACTTCTCTGAGGGAAGTGATCCTCTCGGAAGATGGGGGCACCTGTCGAACGAAGCCCTCAGGCCAGAATAAGCCCGTTATTATAGCAAAGTCTTCAGCCGTCGTCGCCGCCGAGAGAGAGACTTCAGATGCATTCGGGCAGTCTCAGGATCCGTCGGGCGCAGCGCAGGCGAATCGCCGAAGGGTCCGAAGATTGAGGACGCCGCCCCAGCAACTCATCTTGTTTTCTCTGTGCCGCCTCCAGTAAAGCCCGGAAGCTCCCGATTTCCTTTTTCGCCTCCTCCGGCAAGGCCCGTAGGAAAACCTTGAAGGAATCCACTGTTGATTCGACCCTGCCAGACCCAGGTCCAGTTTCTCTGATACTTCCTTTAGCTTCTTTTTTTTTTTAGATTTTCCGTTAGGCTAGTGCCCGTGTACTGTTTTTTTTTATGTCATGGCTAATTTTTAATCCAATTCGGCATTTACCTTGTCTAAACTGAAAACCATGCAAATCAATTTAAGAGTGGCCGGTCTTGGTCTCGAACCCAGTCCACTCGAATGCAAAGCAAAAGCTTTTGCCACTAAGCCATCTTGCTCGGTCATCCTGGTATTTCTTAACTTGTAGGCCTCTACCACTTATGGGGGTCCGTCTATGAAACAATGCGAAAAGCAGTCCGTGGACGTTAAATCTTGGTTGAGATCAGCCCGAAAAGTTTATCTATAGACCTCTACCTCTGCCCTGACATGTCCCTTGAGAACCGTTAACGCCCGGTCGTATGCCGCCTCCGCGTTAACGCCCCGCTTGAGATCAGCCTTTACGCAGTCCGTCATCTCGGTTGCAGAGGTCGTCTCGAGTGTCACGGCGTGTTGTTCGCCGGCGTCAGAGATGCGCTTCTTGTCGGAGCGAAGTCCTGTTGGGGATGGATCCGCCGGGCGTTTTCTAATGGCGAGAGGCCCGACGCATGAGTGATCCATCTCCTTCAGAGATTCTACAACGTCGACTTGAATGGCAGGACGGCCTGGCTTTGCAACGGGAACGTTAAGGTCGTCTTTTATATCTTTGCTAGTAGGCACCGGAGGATCAGGGGACGCCCTCGCATGGCCCAGGACCTAACTTTTTGGGCTGGCCCTCAGCCAACATTTAACTTGCCCAGGACTGCTTTTGCATTGCTTCGTAAGATGGATCCCATAAATACAGATGTGCAACAGTGAAGCTCGAACCCGTTGACCTATGTGTCTCCTTCGGTCACAAGGCGCACGCGAACGCACCACGCCATTGGGCTCGACCATCTCCAGGACCAGAGGGCAGATAAAGTAGGTAAGAATAATTGGCATGGCCGATTACAGTCTACTCCGAGATTAATTCTGCTAAACAAGTAGCTATAAATACCATTAGGAGACGGTCGGTTCAGGATTTTAACCCACAACATCTTGAAATCATGCTTTGCCACTAATGCATTCCTGGTATATATGAAATTGATTTTCTAAAATTGTTTATTTAATTGTTTATTTTTCGACGCCGGTATACATAAGGGTTGCACTAGAGTTTTATATGATATCTACATGTCTATTAGTTCTTTAGAAAAAAACCTTGTACAGGTGATTGTAGGATCCAGACATGATTAGAATAAAACAACGGAAAATGATATAAATAACTAATGTGCCTACGGCATAGGTAATGTTATGACTGAAGTCAAGGTTATTATTTATTTTGTAGTCAAACTCAAGTGCAATGTTTGAGTGCTTTCAAGTGCACTTAGTCCGTGCACAAAGCATGTCGCTTTTAAAGCACCAGCGGGCGGCGTCGTAACTGTAATTAAATGTGAACTGAATGTAATAAAATTTAAATTTTCGGACAATGCTGAAACGTGATGTCTTAAGGTTATCTGCATCTTCCGGATAATTGACGCTGGGCAGCAGATATATGTTTTTATCTGAAACTAAAATCACGTACAGAGAAGGAGATCGAGACGTCATACGACAGCCTAGAAAAACAGAGCTGAAAGTGGGACTAAGGCTGGACAAGAAAAATAGATCTCGTTTTCGAAAAAAAAGCAGTCTTGGTTTGAGTTTGATAATCGATGGGTGAGTAGTTCCGAGTAGAATCAGTAGTGAAAATCTCAAGAAATATTAATCTCGGATATCGCGATTTGAACCAAGTAACGAGCAACACCCATTGCCCATACGTTATTATGGAAGTCTCTTTTTCGACTAAATATTTCGGTTCAAGTCATGGATGGTACTGTATGCTAAATTTACTCAAGATTTAAAACTGGTATAGCAAAAAATTGTGTATGATATCAGCTCTATGTCGATGACCTAAAATGCAGGCCGAAGCGTCTAGCCTTGGTTATACTGTAGAGTTACAAACTAACAGTTATGCTGTTCTGACGGTGGCTCAAACATACAGAGAGAGTTGAGGTATACATACATAGAGAAAACACCAAAATGTGCCGTCTTAAAAATCTTTAAAAATAAAGCTGTGTCCACGCTTCATTTTTAAAGGTTTTTGAGACGGCACATTTTTACCGAAAAGCAACACCTGAGATTTATGTGTACAAGTAGCTTGTTGTCACTTTCGATTGTCAAACTAAACTCAAACAATGTCTAGCCGAGATAGCTAAAACAGAGATAATTCAAGTTTCGTATCGTTTAACAGCTGGTACGCTTAAACAAGCATGAATCGTATCTTATTACCAGCCAAGCAAGCTTCGCAGTGGCGTTGCACGTTTTGATTTTGTACCATGAGTATCTAAAACGCCACATTATACTGTAAGAGTGTAGCATTGTCTCTGTTAATGGTATACCTACTAAGAGGATCCCCTTCGCACGGCTTGCAACTGGTGCGCGGCCCTCAGAGCGGCCCAGCGAAGCATGGCAATGAATGGTTACGCCGCAAGAATCGCACTGTAAGCACTGACGTCCTCCTTATTCTTGCCCGATCGCTGCCCCTGGGACATGCTTGCGGGACCTTAATTCTAGGTCATAAAAGACTCAGACAAACTGACGGCGTCAAAATACCCCGTAATGGAAGCAGCTTCCATTGTTTTGTAGTCACGTCGAGCTGCTCCGGGTAATGAACTGCTGTAAGCTAACATTTTAATTGTATAGCACTGAGGTCAGAGCGTTTTAAGGGAGAGCGTTATACATATTGCTTGCAGCTGTAGTACGAACAAGGTCAGATAAAAGCCGACACATATTAGGCGAACGAACAACAAGCTGTGTTGGACCAGAATTAATGCAGCAGGTTTTTAGGAGCATTTTAGGAGACTAAAGTACTACCCACCACCAACAAAGTCATTAAACTATCCTACCACCACCAAAACGTGTTGAACCAAAGACAGCGATGTTCGGATGTTGCATAGATGATATAAACATCAGTTTCCGTTTGTCGCAACATGCCGCCTAACCTAGATGATAGCCACAGGCGTTCATAGTCGGATGGCGAGTCAGGCAAACTACTCAATATCGAGGATATGAACGCCAGCCTCGTACCGAGAAGAGACGTTCGTTTAAGAAGTGAAGCAAACGCGTCCATACCCATTGTTGCCACCAGATCCCTGAGAAGACCGGTATGCACTGCAAATCGGTTTTTGACTGAAGAAGCAGTAGGTAATAGTCTAGGTATTCACAAGTCAACTCGGTTTGCTTCTGTGCAAAGGAGCTCCAATCTTCAGCGAGAATCTTTAAGAGAATCAAACGGCTGACAAAGACACGCCAAGAACAACCAACTGGTCAACGGCTACAACCCAAGCACGTTTCCACACCAAATCAGGCAGTATACTCAATAGTCAAGTAGACACTCTGAAAAGGCCTCGCGGAATCAAGCGTACACGCGCAGACGGCTTCCTAACGTGGCGCGCCACCGACGTGCGAAACAAGCATTGGCACAAATAAGCTTATATAACTAATAGTTAGCTAACTAGCAGAACGTACATAACCTGACATCCGCGCGACGACGTGATACGGGTAGTGGGAAACAATGAAGACGTTAGGGTGTCACGACTCGCAAGCATAAACCAGTCTTACTACTACTACAGCGATTTCCACATCCAAACAGACGAACATAAGTTTGCAGCCCATTTAGATTAAACAGTAGATAGAGGGCTTGCTATATAGCCCTATCATAGGGTGCATGCCAGACCCTACCGACGGTCGGAGTCAGCAAGAACCCTAGAATAGATGATAACGACCGAGAACCTCGCAGATTTAAGACCAGGACAAAGACCCGCGCAACATACATGTTATACTTGTGTTATTCGAGGCATGCAGTAATGAAAGATGTTATCAGCCGACAGGAACTTTAGGTAATATCTACTAATTTCTGGTGAAATAAATTTGTATCTATATTTGTGTTATTGGGAACGCCGCTAGCGGTTTTCACACGCAAAACTGAATGGCTGAGACTAATCGAAGCAACGCCGGCAAAAGTTAATGTGGAGGTGGTATTACACATATTTTCCTATTATGTGTATATGGTTTCCTCGATGGACACCTACAAGTCGTCATAAAAAAATACCGGATTTTTTTAGTGACCTGCACAAACAAGTCAAAATAAGTAATTATTACCGGGGACACATGTTCTGAGTGTTTTTGTGATTGGTCGTCAATTTTTTATAATGTCACTATCTACCCTCTTCTCGGAAACAAGAGGAACTCTTCCCTTGCGCAAACCTTTTGGGAGTGTGTCCGCTCGAAATATAATTATTACTTCCTCCGTTAGATAACGCACGTACTAGTTTCCCAATGACTGGACGATTCCTAACGAGGATTTCTTCAATACCACACGCCGTTTTTGTCTGCATTGTATTTATCATACGGTGCTAGTTCGTGCCGTTTCTATACTGATTACACCAGATGTGAAAAATAGTGATTTGTTTGTAACGCGGTATTCATTTTGTCTACTATGTGTGTTCTATTCTGCTCAGTATTTGCCATCTTCGTTTTCTCTTGTCTGGCATAGTTCCAAAACTTGTTCACTCTCAAATAATATTTTAATAAAAAAAATATTTTACACCCAGCCTCAAAATTCTATTAAACTCCTTCTCATCTGCATTTAAAATTTTGTATTTAAAACTAAACAACGTTTAGTAATAATACAGGGTTTCCCAGAATTCCTTCAACAAACTTTGGCGTCTGGTACAACTCGGCAACGAAAATATTTGTTTTTCAATGGAACAAGGGAGCGGAAATGTCTTCTAAAAATAGGTAATTGAGCGAGAAAGCCAAAATAAAAGAATTGCAAAGAATTTAATTTCTTGAACATTATCTTCAGTATACTATTTGTTCTGCTTTAAGCTAACGTACAATATAATTCACGAGGTGCAGCATTTTAATCCAAGCACGCAGGTATGTTTGTCGATAGGATGACTGGGGCTCTCGCAATTTCAGATTAAGTGAAGATATGTCAGGATATAAAGCTTCATTTAACCACTTTTGGTAATTTCGCTCTCACTCCAAAAGAAGACTTTTTCGCCTTGGAAATATATTGGAAAAATATTTTTTCGCCAAGTTGTACTAGACCCCAAATTATTTTGGACGAATTCCGAGAGACCCTGCATATATACAAGGTGTCCCAGGACAGTTTGAAGATCAATAATAAAAATTGTGGAGCTCTTTAAAGTTATTTTTCTAATGGAACATGGTCTATGAGAAGTCTTGTTTCGAAGTAAGAGTGAAATTACTATAATTTTTGAAACTGGTGTTGTTGGCTGACATAGGAGTATGAAATGTGCCATTGCAAGGCAACCAGTCATCCTCTACAGGAACTAAGCACAAGGTCGTGTTCGCAATTCTGCTTCTTCTGATGAGCATATAACGCCGGCCAGAAGATGCGACATGGTCGTTTAAATGATAACTTGCAAAAAATGAAGTTCGTTATTGGCCTCCACGCCAAATACAATGCGCACTCTCATTCACGATTATCTGGTACCAAATCTATGGCAATTCGAGCTGTGGTTGCGGAGTATTTGAGATTCTTCGGCGACCATGTCGAGATTGAGTCCAAACACAAATTACTCTGTGGCGACCTTGCGGCTGTGGCACGATAGATCGGCGGTAGTGCTATATCACTACATAGACGCTGTCCAGAGCTATATCACTACATAGACGCCGTAAACATTTTCACGTGCTTAAGCCGGTCGCAATTTATCGATTCTCGAAGGTAGCGTTTAAATCAGGCTTGTACCGCAGCATCATGTGTGCTATGAAAAGCCGATATCGGGGTCGGAGAAAACGGCTTACGAAAATCATTTGAATGAACCGAACTATTATTCATTTGGTGCAAAAATTATGCCTATTAAAAGCGCATTTTCACTATCTGAACCTTCTGCTCGCCGGCGTTAGGTATTTCTTTAGACGAAGCAGAATTCTCTTCCGTACACGTCAGTGAGCTTCTCCGCCGGACAAATTGTTCTTTCGTAACTACAGGAAGTGCGCGAGCGGATGTCCGGTCAGTCACACCGATCTATGATGCAAACTAGTAATTTCATTGTTACGCGTAAACACGACATTACCTCCCTTATTCCATCAGAATGCTTACTTTATCAAAATATTTTTGAGAAACCGAAAGAGGGTGCTTATATACATATATACAGGGTCATTCAGGGAGTATTGTACTTCTTTCGAGCTTTGATAGAGCTCGGCAAGAAAATATTTTTTTCCCTATGGAGGGAGGACGCGGAAACGTCTTGTTTAGGAGAGAGAGAGTGAAGTTTATCAAAGTAGTTACTCAGCTTTTTTTCTCCTACATAGTTGTGCGAAATCTACGTTTGCGGGAGAACCAGTCAACGCATGAAGGAACCGAGTACACCGGCGTGTTCGGAGGAAAATTCTGCACAACGGAAGACACTTTACTAGCTTGCGTAGCAAAAAGCGAATACCCAGATTAAAGAAAGTCATAAAAAGTCGATGTGCGGTTATGTCGTACGTTAACGCTTTTTCGTAAAAAATCGTAAAATGTTTCCATTACGACCAAAAATGTATGTCCAAAAGACCACTCTCACGCAATAGCAAATTTAATGCCCATCACTTTCGTATCAAAGTGATGATGCTGCGTTACGTAGTTGTCAAGTCACTAAGCTTTTTCGATAGCCATATCGAAAGCGAAGACATGCATATTTGCATAGGGCGTATGAGAAAGTTAGGTACATATTTTGAGGTTTGGTAGAACTCAGCAAGAGAATAATTTTTCCTAGTGGAAGGAGGGAGCGGAAACGTCTAGGCAAATTTTTACGGTTCTGAACGTGAAAACTTGCACGTAAAACATAACAACTATGACTGTCGAAAACGCTTAGTTACTTGACAACTACGTAACGCAGCACCATCACCTTGGTACGAAAATGATAGGCATTAAATTTGCTATTGCGTGAGAGTGGTCTTTTGGACGTACATTTTTGGTCGCAATAGAAAAATTTTACGATTTTTCATGAAAAAGCGTTAACGCAAAATATCGACTTTTCATGACTTTCCTCAATCTGGGTATTCGCTTTTCGCTACGCAAGCTAGTGAAGTATTTTCCTCCGAACACACCGGTGTAATCGGTTCCTTCATGCGTTGACTGGTTCTCGCGCAAACGTAGATTTCGCACAACTATGTAGGAGACAAAAAGCTGAATAACTACTTTTATAAACTTCACTCTCTCTCCTAAACAAGACGTTTCCGCGTCCTTCCTCTACTGGGAAAAATTATTTTCTTGCCGAGCTCTATCAAACCTCGAAAGAAGTACAATACTCCCTGAATGACCCTGTATTTCGACCAGATTCCTGAGCACTCTATTATTATTATTAAAACATAGGCACACACATTTAGGTAACACGGCGCTACGAATAAAAAAATCATATGCATTGGATGTTCCAGTGCTGTGTACACAAACTTTCAGCCTTATGAACTACACGACTATAGTGTTGTAATACACATAAGATATTGTAAATAAAACGCACTTTAAAAAAGGTATATATATATATATATATATATTTATTTATTTACAAAACGCTATACCTGTGTGCTATCGGTCACGAGAGGAAGCGGGTGTGTCCTCACGTTGTTTTCGTGTGCACGAGCTCGTAGCGTAGTATCGCATAGCTTGGCGACGCTATGCACAGATGAGCGGCTGGTCATTACAAAGCAGCAGCAGTAGTAGTGGTTGCACAAAAGCTCGGCTGTCTATATGCCTGACCACCCCCGGTCTGACTGTCTGTCTCTCTGCTGTATGTCGGTCGGTCGGTCGCTTGCTTGCTCGTTCGCTCGGTGTTTTACTGTATCTGTCCTGCATGTCTCTCTTTCTATCATAGTAAGTCAAGATTTGCATTACGAGAGCGCCGACTGGCGAACGGGAACCCGAACGAGCTCAAGGGTAGCTCAATGTGCGTCTTTTGGCGTTTCGTGGCAACTGATGGAGGCGACTAGCAGAGTGTCGCCGTAGGCTAGGGCGACGGCGGCCGCTGCGTTGGCAGACCCAGAAGCAGCATGAGGCGAAGAACGCGCGCTGCGAAGACGACCTCGACGAACACGAGAGATGATGTTAACGACGCCAGCCGCCGCGATCCTGTCGGGACAGGGCAGCGTAAGTCCGCGGGCGGCGGGGATCTCATCCGTCTTCTCTCTCTCTCTCCCCTCTCTCTCTTGCGCGCTCTCTCTCTCTCACGTGTATCTCTCTCTCTCTCTCTGGGTGTCCCCTCCACTCATCGTAGAACCCGCCCGAGAGACGCCCGCGTCTTCTCCTGCTCTCCTGCTCGTCGCGGTTTCCGCTCTTGCTATCCCGGCGCTCCCCTCGCCTTCCTTCCGGATGATATCATTATGTAGAATCCTACTCAAGTCGCGGTTCTGCTCTCATCCGCTTTTCTTTTCGAGAGATTCGAGATTCGGGATTTGCATACGATGCCATTTCTTGTGTAGAAAGATATGCGTGACGTCATACTGAGAATAAATCTTGGCTATCTGACCCACACTCTTCTTACTACGGCCGCGGGAGCGGGCCCTTCTCTTTTCGCGACCGACCGACCGACCTTTATGAAGGGCCTCTGCTCGCCGGCTGAAGGCTGCCGGGGTGATGTTGACGCGACGCTAACAAGACATCGTAAAAGTCGTCCTCTATGCGGACTTTGCACTCTATACAAAGCCATGCATATGCCTTTATGTATGTATGCACATATATATATATATATTCAAGATTTAAAACGGAACTTGTTGTTCTGACAACAAGTTCCGTTTTAAATCTTGAATTTTGCAACGCTGAAAATCTCGTTAAAATAATATATCAAAAATGCCCATATTCAAATTGTAAATTCAGAACGAGCACATTTTATTGTGAATTTTAGCATATTTACTTTATAGGAAAAGCAGGTTTTGCCTTGGCAGGGCATTTACACATTTGTCTATATACTCATACTTCACAATAATATAATCATCACAGTTTAGTTGCATAAACGCAAGCAGAGAGAGTATGCACTAGAGGTCACCGCTTACACATCGACGATGATGTAGACCAGAGCGAACACGGCCCTTGATTGGTCAAACACAGGTGGATGACTGAACATCACCTTGAGTTGGCATCACAAAAAACCGAGGCTCTGCACCTAAATGACCACAGGCGAAAAGGGCCTATGTACAATACTTGAGGCTCAACGGGCACGTTTTCAGGCCGACACAGGTCTAACTTGTCTGCCACACATCAAGAAGTTACGCAAAAGCTGGCAAAAGTATCGGCCAATCTGACCCGTTTATTACCCCGAGACGGAGGCGCATCGGATCCCAAATGGCGCCTGTTAGCTGTATGCTCAGTCGCGACGTAGACGCTATCTCTCGGAGCGGTTATGAAAAGGTTATATCCACGGAATGTGTTTGCTTACGCGGAATGTGTTTGCTTATGCAAGTTTTATGAATATTTTTCTAACAAGATTAACACCAAATGCGCGCTGAAGGCGGCAACGTCAATACTCAGCGCTTGCAAGTCAATGCAGGAATCTGTTCCTTCGAAAGTTGCAATGAAAATATTTAAAAACATTCTAACGTATAAATCCCTGGCAAACGACGCGCACAATGCACATCCACCAGAAGAAAAAGAGGATTCATAGAGGTTCCGGATAATGCATTGAAACGTCCTAAATGCAGGACTAACATCCTCAACCAGGAAGCGTTACGAAGTCGATCCAGATAGACTTCAATACTAGCCTTGACGTGAACCTCGTGCGGGGGTTCTTCTTGCGCCGCGTGACGAATTTTTCTGTTATCTAAAATTGAGACGATAACAGGGAAATGATCTGAAAAAGATCTAATTTTATAAAGAAAATGTTGGACATTTTTCCTATGGCAATTTGGCCAGTACATATGCTCGATATTAGTTAGGTAACGCGATCACTACCTGCTGGGCGATATAGTTAGAAGAAGACGAGCCAGAAATTGAGTTGATGTTCCCGTCGCTTTAGATTAGGCATGAAAGAAGACGTGTCTGTAGGTAAGATCTTGTCCAACATATTGAGCAAAGACATCATCATCTTTATCATTTATTTACTTTACCAACTTGGCATAATCTAAGACTGGCGAAAACGCGACACTAAGTCTTCAATAAATAGTAGGGTACCCGAGAGTGTTTCGACCAAAAGGTTGCTTTGACTTAATCGAGATCATCCAGTTGTCCTCTCGTCAAGTTTCCCCAAACCAAGGTGACGCCGTATGACGCCATTGAGACCACCTTTATTTTAAACAACTTCTAAGGATGTAGAATCGTTGCCATAACCTTCTCGCGATGCGTTTGACGATATGATTTCAGAAATGTTGTTTCTTTGACGTCAGTCGACGTCTAGATAGTGGAATGGGCTTACGTACTCTACAGGGGAGCGCCAAAGCCAAAACCGACCGTGGGCTGCTAATCGTCCTCCTGCTGGTTGACTAACACCACAACGACCAAGCTTTTTCAGCATAATGTCTCTCGATACAACATAAAAAACAGACGTCAGGCCTGCAAACACTGCATGCAGAAGGGTTGGTCAACGACAGCTTTATTTTTTGCAGGCTGTCATCGTCGACTCCTTTTGCCGAAACCTATGTTCTTTTAGGGCATTCGCGGACATGACTTGTAGTTGGAAGGAACTTCTGCGCCTCGTTCTTAGTGAGGGCTGGATCAAACGCCTTTTTGTTCTTAAGTCGGGTAGTTGCAAGTTAAAGCTCCTCGTGTAAAGCAATGAGAAGCTGAATATTCATTCGGCGCGCCATGAAACAGTCAGAGTCGAACCACGCTAGGCAGTCACGTGTTAATTTTTTCCGATTTTTGTATCGGAAGAGCGGAGGGAATTCTTTTTACGGCCTTCTGTACCGCTCGAATATATGCCAATGTAGCCTCCAAACTTGGTATTATATAACCTTGTGGTTACTATTTAAACTATTCATTGGAAATTAGGACAGTACTCTACAGGTGGGACGCATGTAGATACACCAACTCAGCCACGAAGCGGTTTGACGCTAAAAAGTCAAAGTCATCTCCACTGAATAAGCAGAGATGTCAAAAGCCTTAAGCCATGTTTCGCTAACGACAGCAACGTTAAAACTAGATCCTCCCTCGTTAACACAACTTGGCAGATGTTTGAGCTGTTTTTAGTTTTTCTACACTATAGCCAGCTTTGAGATGTATCGCAGTGAATATGCTCGGGAAGCAAAGGATATGGCAAACTTTGCAGTTACGCTTCATTACGCGAAGCTCTTAGTGGCCGTTAAAAGCAGAGAGAGGGAATCTAATATTTTTTTAATAACCAAGTTGCAGCTTTTAAACATACAGCATGTAGTACTTATATATTTGGTTTCCCCAAAAAAAAAGCAAAATATGACCTTCGCATTGCAGCAGACCATGTGGAGAGACGATTTTTGTGTGATAGACACGATTTGTATGACTTTGTGGAATGCTTAAGGGCAGGATTTGCCACTTTCTTTGGGAAAGATGTAACACCCGGTAGGTCTACTTACACTTCAGCTCCTGGAGATATCTCAGCGATTAAGGACCGAACTATAGAAGCGTCCGTTGTTGTGGCGAAGTTGGCAGGCGGAAACTGACGGGATTTTGAAACGTTACAGATTAATTTAAAGTTGAGGAAAACGCAGACACTCGGAAAAGCGGTCGAGACGAAGATCTAATAGGGGTGGGGTGAACAGGGAAACGCAACCAGGTCCGTAGGGTCTTGAGGCACCTCATCATGACGGTGTGTAACCTGGCATAGGTCCACTGTCTGGTCGCTTGTAAGTATGCAATTTAAGCTGACACGTGATAATCACAATACGCGCCCGCTAGACACACTGGCTTGGCTAGTTCTTTATGCTATGCGTAACGTATACATAATGTATTATAGGAAAGTAAATCACTTTGGCAGTTTTAGCGTCTAGTCGATTTTTAAGAAAACAAATGGTGGTAGAGGTTTTCAGCATTCAAGAATTTTCCACGTCTTATAGCACAGCAAAAGTTAGAGGTGACCTTCCTAGCGTCCGAGAAGCTCACATTACCCTGAGACTTAAATAAGTTAGTTCAACACTACTGAGTCTTGGCAATAAATTGACTCGTATACAGACACATAGCCTACCGTTTGCTTACCATTAGTAATCCCCGTTTTGGAATAATCAAGTTATTGGCTACGCAATAAGGAAATAATTATGAGGAAACATTTTGAACTGTATATTATACGCAATCTGAGTGAAATAAATATAATTGATTGAATAATGAAATAATTCAAACATGGATCTTCCGCGCAAACGTAAGCCAAAAAGACTTTACTCCGACGCATAGGTAAGGCTTAGTGTTGCTTTAGTATGCCTGTGGGTATCAGAAACATTTTGTCCAAGTTCAAGGAAATAAACTCTAATGACGTTAGCAATAAAGTTAAAATCAATTGGATTTCTTATGGTAGTTTACTTAAGTGGAAGTAAAAATACGTCTTCTTCAAACGACGTTCTCAGAAAGAACGGAAATTGCGAGATGTATCGCGGGCAATATATCGCTTCAAGACGAATATCGTAATTCTGTAATAAAAGAAACTCAAATTACCTTAGATCTGTTTGTTTCGGTTTTGGACAAAGTGTTGACAAACTATTGCCACTAATGGCATACTTGAATAGCTATTATTTTTCGTACATGTTCTTGTTTGCCCTTGTTTTTAATTACGATGTGAAGTGTAGGCTAGATTGCATACAATAATCTGCTGTTTTCTGAATTAAAATTAGTCAGAAAGGCATCTTACAGAATAAGACAGTAAGCTTCATGCTTAGTTATATATATCAAGCAGCAAGAATAAGAAATCAATCCTTGCATTCTACAAAGACCGATTGCTTATGCTCTGAAAAGAAACACACGGCAATTATGAAACTTTATTAATAATACTTGAGATAGACAAAAACATTCAGTGGATACCACTTATGCTGACTGTAGCTCCTAATCGTTCCATAACTAGTTCGAATGGCATCGCGCCGATGAATCGGCATTATGCTGCCACCGGCTCGGACACGGTTGCCCGACTTTGTCTCAAAGCCGATATAACAACCCTGATTGGAAAATTATGTGGCAACGAAAATCCCCCGCGCAAGCTAGATTATGTGTCAGCCTCCTTTGCTCCTTTCTTCCTTTTCGAACACCGAGCCTCGTTCTTCCGGCTCCTTCTATTGAAAGCTTTCTAGTTCAGGCTATTAATCGTTCGTTTTCTTCCGGCACCTTTCCCACGTGTCTAAATACCTCTTTTGTTATTACGCTATACAAGAACAGGGTGAAAAGGCACTAGCGCCAAGTTACTGTCCTATTTCTGCGGTACATTGTATTTCCCAAACATGTGAGAAGATTATCTTGACAGGGCTTAATCAATACTTGGCGTCCGTCAACTTCCCCTCTGCTAATCAGTTCGATTTTTGGTGCAGTCGATCGACCGAAGTTGCATTTGCGCACTTATGGTAATCTTTATCAGATTTAATCAAGACGTCTAAAACTATTCTTCACCTATTCTCTTTGTCTTGAATTGCCGCGGATTTAGTTGTCTTAAGTGAGCTCATATTTCATAGATGCTTCAATGGCCAGCCGGCACAATAGAGTCATTTTGCTCGTATTTATAATCAAGAAGGCCGACTGTGCGGTTGAACCGTATGGCAATCCGTCGACATAGGTACCCCTCAGGGCTGCCGTCTTTGGCCTTTTGATTTGTTTAAAAAACATTATTATTATTACTAGTACTCCGCTACGGCATTTTTCTCCGAGAAGGTGGATACAAGCTATTTCTCAAAGGTGGTCATAAGATTCTATAGAAGCGCGACATTCAGGGAAGAGGAAAACTACTTATGGTAATTATATAACAAAATAAACCACCATCGCTTTGTTGTCAAAATCCTCATTAAATTCACATTTGCACCGTATGTTATATCCTTTACTGTCACCCCCAAGCAAGGCATTTTCACACTCATTTCTTTCACTTATACACCGATTCACTTAAATATGTAATTCCACGAGGAGCTGATGTTAAAGTATACGCTGATGATGTGAAACTTTACAGTCGGTCCCGCACTGTAGAGGAGAAGTGCCGTCTTCAAACGACGTTAGACGCTTTCAAGGACTGGGCGGACGCCCTTGATTTGGACCTGTCCATCCATTAATGTGGTGTCCTGCGTTTCGGACATGGAAATACAATACATCCTTATAAGATTGGGGGTCAGGAATTGTGCCAACTTCAAGTTGTAAAAGATCTCGGAGTCCTCACGAGCAACAAATTAACGTACTCCGAACATCTAACTGATGTTGTCACAAGGGCTTTTCAACGTGCAAATTGGATCTTCCGATCATTTGCAGTACGCTCTCCTGAGCTGTACGTCCAATTGTATACTACATACGTACTGCCACTACTGACATACGCAGCACCGGCGTGGTTCCGGGTCCGGGTCTAATGAAAGACAAAGCTTGCCTGGAACGAGTGGAATGGAAATTCACGAAACGGGCATTTTGCTGCCATGTTGACCGGTGCCATGTCCACGCTCCCCACACAATTGACATGATTAAGATGCTCCAGCTGAGACAGAACCCGCGTCTATTCAACAAAATGTTCGTTGAATGGCTAACGACAACGCGTCAGGCTAGCAACATGGTTTCTGTGTTCATCGTACGGAAGCGCTACATCAACGATCTATACCCATGGAGGATCTCAAGGCATATTCATGAGTGTTAGGAGCCGCCAACACCCTGCAGTACTTGCAGATTGTAACTACATATTGATCACATGACATATATGCATATATGCGAATGTATCTTTTTCTTTCTACCTTAAATAAAGCGTTTCTATCTTTAATTTCAAAAACAGAAATACCTTTTTTCACGAAATCCCCTCAAGATATTTATTATTTGCTCGACATTTAATACACCCTTTTATATCAGAAGCGCTTAGAGCGAGCGCATGAGCGGACATGTTGAGTATCGAGTGTTGTGTTTCCCCCACAACAGGCCGTGTGGCAGCCTGGTCGCTGACTCTCGGTGGTATGGTTTACTATCTATTGCCAATGACAATCACGACTAACGCACTAGCCCTCCATCACAGGCTTGAAAATCTGGCCGATGCCGAAAGTGCCGACGAGTACATATGCACCTGATGTGGTGGCATTTTGCTTTGTCCACCGAGCTAGTATATACATATGCGCCGGTACGATGTCGCGATCGAGAATTTAAGAGTTGTTTGCCTAAAGCTCAGTCCTCTTGCGCTGGCGTTTTCGCACAATCTTCTTCATGGAAGTATTTCTTATTGACCGTAGAATTAGGTGGCAAATATATTTGTGAAAGATGATTCTCTTGTAGTCTAGAAAACAATCAAATCGAACCTTGGTGTTGAATCTGCTTTGTCTAAACTTCTTTGGCTCTCTTCTGGGCAGTACCTCTAGCAGAATTGGGTCTTGGTATTGATGTCGTAACCACATACCTATGACTAGCCTCTTGTAATCACACTCTAAAGCAATTCAGACTCTGCTACTGCCTTAAAATTCAATTCGAGTATTTCCCGACGGGCGTTCACTTGTTAGAATTCAACGTTTTGGAACGAACATCACTGTCAGTCTTCTGGCGCATAAAATATCGGTCACAAATTTTATAACTGATTTATAACATATTGAGGTTACTATTATCCTAAGTTATTCCCTGATAGTAATTCGGCATTTACTTAGTATGATGTCATCAACGTTTTTAACGTTTTTCCTGTTATTGAAGTCGAGGGACTTCCCGAACGAGAGACATCTTCGGTTTCTTCACATCTGTCGCGGAATTGATGGTACCACGTATGCACATAGTTTTGGAATCTTTTTTTAATGACTAACTGAAACGCATACACCGCAGCAGGGATGGCCCTTCCAAACGCGGGCCGGTAGTGTGGTACTTCAACCCATTAAAAACTTGTCGTGTTCGTTCCACAAAAAGTGTCGCGTTCCAAAAAACTGAGTAGGTATGTGAGTGTCCTCGAGTCTATCGCTGCAGTGGACGCATGCGGGGCTGGGGCCTTTCCGATCCTAAATGGGTAGACCTAGAAGTCGCCGTGGCCTATGGGGACTTAGGTGATGTGGAATGTTAGTTGTTCCCCTGGTCGGTTGAGCCAGCCTTTGATGTTTATGGGGTCAGGGTGCGAAGGCTGGCGCCTGGGGCATCTTTCTGTAGGCCCCATCCCTCCTGCAGGAAGTCTTTCGTGCGTTGACCTTCCTCGTTTATTTTAAGGTTGGGGTTGACCCATAAGCGGCGGCGCTCGGCTGCCTTCAGATCCCACGGGATCGTTCCCGCAAGAACGAGAACCGCCGCTGCGCTAACCGTCCTGTACTCTGCAATTACTCTAAGGGTCTTCTTAGCTGCCGCGGTTTATATGTGTTGGGCCAAAAGCACGCAAAGTCATTGGCTATCTTTGCTGCTTACTCCTTTACCCGCCGTACGTGTACAGTAACACGGGGCCTCTTATAATTTGGTCACCTTAAAGTACCTCACGTTCTCAACGAGTGCGATCTCTTGGCCCTCCAGGCAAAGATGAAGGGCGGGGCATTTTCTCCGAGGAGCCTCGTTTGCTTCTGGCAGGGGCGAGAACAAGCCGTTCCTTTTGCATCCAGCGGATAAGGTCACAACGTGTCGTAGTGGATTATAATCCATAGCAGACGACCAAGTATGAAGTTCTGTGGCACCCCTGCAGTCATTTTAAAAACAATTTCCTAGGACTTGATAATCCTATCATGCAGGTAGTTGAATATAAACTTTCGCAGGTACAAGGGAGGTTTTTCGTAGAGAGTCTCCAGGATGACTCTCCGCAGAGTCTCGCAGGATGACTCTCCGGATATTCAGTAAAACCCCAAAAAAACACATTTAGTCTACTAGGCGGGAACTCGCAAAAGAGCTAAACCTGTGCCTGGTTCCGCTTTATAGCGCCGATGGTTGAGCAGCCTTACGGAGTTCGTACAGGAATTCAGACAGCAGGTCGCTCCCCTCTGCGAAGTCTCGGAGGCGTGCCTTCACGATGGACTCAATGCTTTAGCCAGAAACCAGAGTTGGCGGATCTGGCGGTAGCAGCCTCTTGTACTCGCCTGCAAGGCGTCCTACCCCTCGGGTACAAGCCTCCGGCCGTGGGTGAAAAAGTCTTTGTTTCTCGGACGCGCTTTTTACTAAGGTGTCCGATCTCAGCCGTCTATCTGGCGTGCCGCAACACCTCGGATTCGTGCCACGCCCCGAGGAAGGCCCTGTACGCAATTTTGAAGAGCTCCTGAGGACTCGCAATCGCAGGTGACGGGTCATTCAGACCTATACAGGCCCCAAGGGACTCCCGGGACTCTGCAATTCCCTGACACAACAGGCAGATGCAACGCTGAAGGCGGTGGCTTCAGGCTGGTCGTCACGTAAAATTCGATGATATGGTAATCACTTAGTAATTCATCGTCATGTCAAACTCTCCAGTGTAAAATCCCGTGGGCGTTTGTCCGGCGCGTGATAATTAGATCTACACAAAAGGTGCGCGTAGTCCTGTGAAAGGTAGAAGCACCTGTGTTAGGAACGACCAGGTCCATAGTTGCTAAACATTCGAAGATTACGCGTCCCCTCCAGTTGGTAGCGATGGAACCCTAAACACCGGCAGATGCATTAAAAATATAATATTATAATTAAAAGCTTGTCACTTTGTTTAAAAGATGCGGTTAGGTCTTCTAAAGCTTGATAAGATCTTTAAGCGGAACGCTGGGGCTGCAGTGGCATGAGTTAAAACGCTCAACGTTCACCACGTCAATCCAGGTAAAACCCTAGCCGTGTCCTGAGACCCGGGAGTGGCAGCAGCGGCCCAGTACGATGCCTATTGCCCTTTCGGTATATGCAAAACGGTCCGGGCGACGCTTTTCTGTCCGCCGGGCATTGGGCTCACTGACCGGCATCACGTCTGTTTTGGACCTGCTGCTGACCTCTTCAAGCATCGCGTGGGCAGCCCTACTATCGTTGCAATTCAACTGTAGGGTTTAAGAATCTGCATCATTTGTATTGTCAGAGAAGACTGCGTGTTGGGAATCTCGGAGGCCCAGGATTCCACAAGGGGGGATTGGTTCAATTGTCGCGGAGACGAAGTTCCTCCAGTTGTTCCCTAAGCTTCGGGCTTGCAGCGACGCAGAAAATTATATATATATATATATATTTTTTTTTCTGGATTTCTTGAGGAAACGTAATAGAAGATTTTTTTACAAACAAAGCAGAAAAATTGCGGGCACACGCATCCAGACGCCATAAGAGTTGAGCTGCGTACTATTGTTGTACCTTTAGCAAGATTCAAGTGCACACGGGTATTTTGTAGGGCTTTGAACAACCATTGTGGATGAAACCCTATGCCTGGAAAGTGTGTACAGATGGTACATAACATTTCAAATCAGATGCTTGAATCTGTACAAACGTTGAAAAACAGCAATGCCCGACTAAAAATGTGGCTTGTATCAAGATTGCAATTGACAAAAACTCAAACATAACATAACCATGTAAAAGGAGCCTTGAGCGAACAGGTAAAGCATCCAGCTTGTTGAAGACTAAGAGAAAGAGGCTTGATTTCATCATGCAAATCGGTGCTCGAAGCCATCAAGATGGAACTAGAAAACATTGAAAAACTCGTTGTGGACTGCGCTTCGATGCATGGATAAACCGGATCAAGGAAACAATAGATAGAAGAAGAAATTACGCCGACATCGAAATAATTATTCACGGAGGAAACGGAGAGTGTACAGATAGGAGACGATCATCGAGGGGATGACGCGGCGGGCAGTAGTGTCTGCTGAATAGCATCTGTTTGCTAATCGGGCCACGAGGAGTAAATAATTAGTCCCCCGGGGGTGGCCGCGACTGAATATTCGCGCCAGTCCCGCTTCGGATCGTGCTACACGCCCGGTCCTGCTTCTTTCGACGCCTGTCGCCTCGGCGTGCCGGCATCGCAGCGGCGGCGACGACGTCGTCCGTCCATACGGCGCAAATCACCCCCGTTGCGTCCGACGTTGGACGGCCACGCAGGCGGCACCCCCGCAGCCCACGACGCGGCAGGCGGCACCCGGCAGCAGGGGCGACGACGGCGTCGGAAAGGACGGCAGACAGCATTAACAGCCAGCTATCTATCGGCTGGCAGAGTAACATCTCCCACACCACTAACGGCGGCCGGCGCCACGTCGCTGTTCGGGTCATCCATCATTCGCTTCAGCGTTTCCCAGCACCCCCGGTAGCCCGTTATTACATTAGCTACACGGCACTACGTACGCGGCTAACCGAGTCCAGTCAGTCCGAGAGCAGAGTAGAAGAACAAAGGTCAACCTCGGCCCAGCTCCGTTGCATTGTGCCTTTTCGACGACTTGGCGGAACTTGCTGAGCTTGCGAAGATAGGAAGTTGTTCGCCTCGACCTCCTCATTCCTCATGCGTGAAAAGGTTTCGCGCGCGCTCCGCTGTAAAGCTGATCGTCCGCTAGGCCCCCGCTTTCCTAACAACCGCCACAGTTGAATGGCGGTAGCTTGTTGGAAGCGGACGCGTGAAAAGGAGAACCAGAGTCTAGCGGCTAAACGCAAAGAAAAAAACTTGTCGTAGCTGTGCAATTGAAGAGACTAAGTAAGTACTAATATCAAGTGCTATCTATGCCTAATAAACACCACTGATAAATCGCTGACCATATTGTGCGCCATCTTGTCACTTTTCCGTGCCAGGGGTGCTTACGCGGGGTGCTAACCGCGGCTAATGGGTTGAGGCCTGTGGGAGGTGACTACGCAGTTTGTCATGTTGTTGGCAAGCTCTTGGCAGGCTGGGTGCTCGTTATTCAGTCTTTTATCGTAAGGGAGGATATAGTGAGCCAGTAGATTGTCACTCAGAAGAGTAAATATATATATATATATATATATATATATATATATATATATATAACAAACGTGCTTGAGATATTTTTATTACAGATCTAATGTAATTTCTTATGAAATATAATATTTGCAAGATGGCGAGCCCCTTTCATTTTTACAAGCTGTATACTCTCCTCACGATCATGCGGCGATAACGCTCGCCGTTCATTGTCGAGTGAAACAGACAGGATTCAATGATTCCTTTGGACCATATTTTCTTCACAAAACCGGCATCGCGTTGCATATCGGAAGCCTAATAGGCAAAATTTAACCGCTCCTAAGCCCCCCATAGACTTGAACTTGTGCGTCAGCTGACTCATTCATGGATACATTGCTAGATGCCCTTCAAAGTACATTACGTCGAGGCGCTCGAAGAACCCAGTTGTTGGGCGCGTCGTTTCCGGGCATTGCTCCACTCTGTATGCCAAAACGGCGATGCACGGTAATTATATATATATATAGGAAATATTATATATGGGAAAGCCAAAGAGTGCCGTTCAAATCGGCGTGTTGCTTAAGCTTGGTTATATAATCAACGTTGTGTAGATTGCCCTCTGAATATAAACAAATTCATCATTTGCAGAATCTCAACTCACGGGCAGCTTCTATAGAGTAGCGGTCTCGGGCAGGGCTCCATCTACAGCTTAAAACTACCGCTTCATTTTAATGAGTATTTCACGAATTGCCTACTTGCTGCTACCCAGTTAAGCCAAGCCAGCTTTGAAGTATTAGTGTGCATATTATGAAACAAAGACTACATAACGTGAAGTTAGGCTCCGTAAGTCCATTGTACGTCCACAACTGATCCCAACGCAAAGACAGGTACGATGCCGGCTATCGCGAGATCATAAACATTTGACCAACGGCAGGCCATTCTATTCTCGGATGAGGTCGTGTGTCTCTACGACAACACAAATGAGGCTGTGTGTCTCTACGACAACACAAATGAGGCTGTGGGTCTCAACGACGATAGACTAGAAAGAGTGTTTTCTGTGGCAAGGAGGAGAACAATTTACGCAACCCCGCACTGTAGAGCAGTGCAGCGCTGGTTTAATCATAGTTTGGGGTGCAGTATCGTTAGGCAGGTGAACCGAACTAGTTGAGGTATTTTAAAGCCACTTTCATGAAAAAAACTCAAATCTAATTGCCTGACGGTACGTTGATAACATTCCGACACCTCACGGTTGTCGGTGAGGGTCTTATGCAAGGGCTGTTAATGGTAACTTTATCGTCATGCACGACCACCACGATACCAGAGAGCGCACCGCTGTACTCGTTCGGAGGTAACTCACAGAAGCTGGAACTAGCTTAATACAGTGGCCCGCATTTTTTCCCGATATGAATCGCATGGGCAACTCGCACGACTTTCACATCAGCCACACGTCTTCTCTAGACAGCAAATGTCAAACAAATATATATATATATATATATATATATATATATATACTTATGCACACACACATATATATATATATATATATATATAAACTCTTTAGTTATTTCACAGAAAAAATAATCTGTAAGGATCTAAATGTCCGAAGAAATTGCACCGCTGCAGGCTTCGAACATTAGAATACGCTATTGTCAGTAATTTTTTATGCAGCTAGCTAGACGCCAAATACATGTGATTCGCCAGACCTTCATTTCTCTGGTGGGAGCTTTCGACCGGCGGAACATACGTTTGTGGTATCGCTTAGTGACGTAAACCTTCGTCGAATACAATGTATTAATTTACATGGTTGTGCGCCTTTATTATAGAATGTTTTGTGACGACACAAGCGTGCGCACAACGACACTGTTAGATTTGTCTAAATATTATTTTTGATAAACTTGCACATGAGCTTCCGATTGACTCAATACTTAGAATGTTGAACAGAGTACGAGCCTAACCCTGTAATTATTAGTTCTCTAAATGAATAGCTGCTCCGCCACGCTAATTATCGGCATCAACTTGTGTTCTCCACAATAAGCTGTAGCAATAACTACTACTACTACTACTATGGATACTGTTACGAACAAGTTGTAACAATGACCGATGACGATTTGAAAAGGGCGCCAGATGACTAGCAAATGCGTTGGTACAAGCGACACAATTGTATTTAGAAATAGAATTTGTCGTTGTTTTTCAAGGCACGCAATCACAGACGCTTACATCTATATCTGTGGTTCTAGCATCGTACCCAGCGCGTTCGGTGAAGGATCAACAATGACTATCTATATTTCTGCCCGTCTTTATGTCCGGACGTTCGGCGGCATATTCGTTGTTATCTGGTTGCCTAGAGAATCTCGTTCCGAACCGTTTGAGCGGCGTAGTCAGCGGCCGTTCCAAAAAAAAAGTGTAAAAACTTAGTACGGATTTAGCATGAGCTATTTGCATGAGCACTGATTTTATATGTAGACGAGATTGCGCAGAATTGCCAGGACCACCTGGTTATGCACCACTAGGGGCTGCTAACCTTGCCGTGGCTGTCATCTACCGGGGTGTCGCCAGTTCGATTTCTGTGATCGAATTTTCTTTAAACGAGACCTCATTGAGAAGAGATAATAAACCATACCGCTGAGAGTCAGCGCCCATGCTCACACAAAGACACTTGGGGAAAAAACCCTAGATATCTCGCCATGTCTGCTTATGCGGCCGCTATAAACGCCCCTGCATGTATAAACGGGTGACATGTGTGTTAAGGTATACGTATCAAGTGAATAGTGAATCAATCCATCCATTTGTTATCAGCCAATCATGTTCAGGCGTCTAAGTACAGAAAGTATCGAAAATCACTGATACTAAATATTAGCGCAAGCTTGTAGGCAAAAAACCGGTATCGGCATTGTGCTGCCAGTGAAAAATCTTGCGCGAAGCGCACAAGATGGTGATAGCTGTGCACGATATAGTTTGTGTATACGAGACGGCTAGCGACTCCCTCCCAAGTATAGACATACCAGACGTAGGCATATCAATGTGTTCAATCTCGGTCGAGGTTTTGGCAATCTTTCTCTGTCAGCTCCGCAAAAAGTGTTAGAATGGTTCGGAAATCACTTCTGACACCTCACTGTGGCACAAGGTAGCTCAGTGGCAAAGCATTGTGTGTCTTGCATTCGAGATTTCGTCGATTTACGAATTGAACCGGCCATCCTCAATGTGGTTTTCGTCGTTTCGAATTAAACATTCTCATTTAGACTCGGCGAATGATCACCATGTAGCGGCGGTGGTAGCTTTAGCGGCGTTCTAAAAACAAGACGCAACGTTTCGTGAGGTCGCGGAATGAGACTGTATCCGTGCTCGAGTACAGTTCGCCCATCTTCGGAGATTTTGTTGCGTCTGGTCGGAAAACATTTTTGTGCAGCTACACTTAGTTTTTTCTTCTAGAGAACGCCCGTATAGGTGAATCCGAAATGAGAAAGCGTGAAATTTTCTAATTGTAGATAGAAGTGGCCGAGATCATGCCTAGAATTCTCTCTCGACGAAGCTTGATGTAATGGCCTCCGCTGCCGTGTCGAGGGGAGCCACACACGTAGGGTAAAGGCTAAGAAGTTTGAGCCACGCGCGTGAAAACCCTAAATGAAAGAAGCCTTGCTATGGCTGCGGATACGTAATGTGGATGATGATGAGAGAGAGAATGCACGACGGTGAGGGAAGATCAAAAAGCTATATATATATATATATATATATATATATATATATATATATCACATGATTTATTTACACACCAGATTGGGTAAAATATACAATAGTACGATTGGTATCACTACAGTCTCGTTATGATATTAATATTAAAAATCGTTCAGTGCCAGCTTTGTTAGAGAGGGGATTGCATTACACTCACTGCCATGATATCTTACGCATATACCATTACAATATTTACAAACACATGTGTCACAGGGTTCATGGCAAGCGTCTTTCTGACATAGAAGGTGATGAAAACCGTGCACAGCAAAGCGGGTGGTCATGTGCCTGTTTGTCCTGCACGTGCCCTTCCATTCTGACCTAACCATTGCATCTGTCATATAAAAATGTGGATCGATCTCTGCCATTTTCTCTTCATATCGCCGTATGAACTCGCTGTATGCAGGGGTGTCTGGAAGCGCAAACTGTTTTTTGACCTGTTCCACGAATAGTGGAGCATCGCACAGCAAATACGTGAGGCGGTTGTATGCTGACGTATGTAAACCTAGTACCCGCTTCAGATAAGCTGGTTTCACACGATCGAGAGCACCAAGTTGGGTCGAGCTTAGTTTTGCCCATACAAACTGGATCCCGTATGATGCAATTGGCGCTATTTTCATATCAAATAGAGCTAGCGCTGCCTTAATTGAGAGCATCTGGGGCTTCTTAAGGGTTGTCGCCGCAATCAAGGCTTTTCGAGACCTCTCCTCTATATGTGCAGCGAAGGTCTTGGCTGAGGGGGTCACTGTGATACCGAGATATGTGAACTTATTTACATAGTTCAGGTCTTGTCCATTTAACCTAAGTGTATCGGTCACGGCCAGCCTGCCCGCTTGCCTAAACTTCATAGCTTCTGTCTTCTGCATATTTATTTCAAGGCCTACTACGTTCACGTATGCCGACAAAGTGGCCAGCGCCTGTTGCAGATGGTATCTGCTGCTACTGTAGAGTACTAGATCGTCGGCATACATAATTATCTTGACAGCTGGGTGTCGGGTCTGTAAACGTGTTGGTAAATCGGCTACCAGTAAACAAAAAAGCAAAGGGCTGAGATTATCCTTGGGCAAAGCCTGTCGTTTGTTCTATGCTTGGGTGCTCCGCTACACCGTCGTCCAAGATGATCTAATTGGATTGTAGCACGTCCTTCATTAATGTCAGCATCCGTATTGGGACCCCGATTTCGGCGAGTTTAAGCAGGACTCGAGTTCTTAAGCCTGAATCAAACGCGGCTCGGAAATCCACAAATACGCTGTATAAAAACAGTCCCTTTCGTGACACGGTTTGCTCTATATCTGCAAGGAGGATTGCACATGCAGTTAGTGTTGACCTCTGCGCACGAAAGCCATGTTGTTCGTCTGGTAATGCCCTTTTGTATTCGACGAACGACGTTAGACGAGCGGCTAGGAGGCTTGCAAGCAGTTTGTAAGCGCAGCTTTTCTTGGCAATGCCCCGCCAAGAAGAGGGCTCGGTCCGCGGTCCCTTGCCCTTTAGAATAAGTGCCATAACGCACTGTCTCCACGCTGATGGTAGTCGACCGTTGTAAATGCACCTATTAAAAAAAGCGCGGTCCAGTGTGCGGTCATTGTGGCAGCCTGCTGCAGATGCTCTTTACAGATGCCATCTGGCCCAGGTGCTTTGTTTCTCGGGAGTTGACGCAGTGCCTCCGCCACTTCTTGGACGGTGAAGTATTCGTCCAGTTGAGTTCTCCATTTCAGATCCTCTTCTGACCAGACCGACATGAGAGTAGGCACTGCCCTTGGCACTGTGTCATGTGAGCTGAGGATCGATCTAAAGTGGCCATAGAGTACATCGCTTTCAACTGGACATGCAGACCTCCCCTCCGAAGTGTTACGGAGCCACAAATATGGATTTTGTTCGGTCTTCTGAAGCAGTCGAGTCTCCAGTTGTTGCTCGTGTTGCCTTTTAGCATTCCGCAGAGTTCGTCGGTAAATGGACCTCGTCGTTGCCAATAGAAGTCTCATTTCCGGCCTCATGCGTTCCAGCACCTTTGCTTGGTAGTGAATGGCCTTTGCTTGGTTACATTCCGGAGTCCACCCACTCCTTCCTCTTCTCCATTTCACGTGCTCTGCGCATGCTTTGAGTGCTCGGGTGAGCAGTTCATTGTAGCTTTCTACATCTTGCTCTGCTCGTTTGATGCCGAGAACTTCTACGGCTTCTTGTAGGCGGTCTGCTTCAAGTGCTCTCGACAGAGGTTTCCGTTTGTGCTGTCGCTCGTGGCGGGCTGGAACCGTGATATCTAGACCAACGGGTTTATGCACAGTCAGGTCCGCCCCTTCTCTCATTTAGTGATCTATTCCCACAAAACACACATTTCGTTTAGGCATATTTGTAGCAAATAAATCTATAGTTGATTTACCCATTGCACCTTCAAATGTTGACAAACTTGGGTCATTCGCCACCCAGAAGCCCATATCCGACAGAGTTTCGGTGAGTGCTTCAGTCCTCGCGTCCGTGGGTCTGTCGAGTCTTGCGTTCATATCTCCCACAATACACGTGGGGTGAGCACGGTCTACCTGTTGTGCGCACTTCGTAATTTTCTCTATTAGCGTGAACGTGTCCTCAACTGCTGCTGGCTTCACATACATGGCAATCAAATTCAGTCTTCGACCTTCCATAACCACGCAGTTGTCTTCTGACAGAAGTAGTTTCATGTCTTCTAGTCGGCTATTGTAGAAAACTGACACACCTCCACTGGGACGACCCAAAGAACTAGATCGAGAAGCGAGACAGTGCGCTGCATAATATCCTTGGACTTTGGGGGGCGTCAGACACCACGTCTCCGTGAGCACCAGAACGTCGATTCCGTTCAACGCTGAAGTGGGCATGAGACCTAACGATTGGTCAGGACCTTCGCAGTTCCACTGAATTATTCTCAGTGTGTCCGTTGGCGACCCACTAAGTTCAATAGGTCTGCTACCATATCGTATAGTTTCGGCTTCTGCGGTGGCCGGGTGTACTGGCGTAATTCGTGATTCGTCGCGATCGGTCTGTTGGCCCAACGCCCTTCCAAACGGGGGTTGCGAGCGTTCTTGTGTCCGATATTTGTAATTTTGCGGGCGCTGTTCGCAGGTACGTGTGTCCATTCTTGTCGGCGGGGTTTTTCGTTGACAGTTCTCAGTCCCGTCTGTGGCCACTTGCTGGATGTCAGCGTTGGGTTTTTCGCCGAGGGCGTGTGTTTCTTCGGCTCGCCTCCGGTCGCTTCCCCCTCGTCACGCTTTTTGGGCGTGAATTTCAGGCCTAAAAAACCGGTTGCCTTTCGACAGATCGCCTTTGCAACGGCGTCAGTTACCTCTGGTATCCCTTTGTACGAATATACGTTCCGATGAACCATACGGCGGTGCACATGTTGCATTGGGATGATATCGATGTTTAGATCCTCTTTGCGTGCGATTAGGGTGTCGTTTGCTTCTTTGCAGTCAATGCTGAACTGAGGAACAGTGACGATGGTTAGCCTCGACTCGCTGTTCTGTTCACGCACCTTTGTTGAGAACGCTGCCACTGCTTTGAGAAATTCATCTTTTCTGAACTCAACACAATCGTCAAAGCCGCAGTGGAGGATAATGTTGGTAGGGCCCACACGGTCAAGTAACACTTTGTCAGCCTCGTTTAGCACAGAGACAATGTCAGCTTTTCCGGCGGTACGCATGATTACGGCTGCCTTCCTTGGCAACTGGCTCATTATGTTCCTCTTAATTGATTTGATCGAGTGATCTCCCACGATTAGCACGCGTTTCGTCTGACGTTGGAGTTGTTGTTTCTGCTGATGATGTGTTCGTGCTAGTTGGCCATCGCCTCGCTCGACGTCCACCTCTGACATCTCCAAGGTTTGGGCTATGCTGACTTTATTGGCATGTTGTGCTTTGTACGCCGCAAACTCGCACTCGAGAGTACGAACTCTCTTGAAAAGCCACCACATCGTGTTGAAGAACTCGGAATCAATATTCGCATTCACAGTAGTAGCGTTAGGCTGGGCTAGCCTCAACTGTGTGCATACTCGGCAGTTCCATACGGCGCCGGGATGTTCGCTCGGTTGCTGTTCATCCGTTGTTTTACATATACATTATATATATATATATATATATATATATATATTTATATTGATTGCTTGGCATGTATACCTAAATTCATATGTCCCTTCTATAATATATATATATATATATATTCATTAATTCATTCATTCATTTATTTCCACAGCATGTTGGGTAACACAATACCTAATCTATACCTACATACAAACAAACACATATATATATATATCGAGAGAGAGAGAGAGAGAGAGATCGAGAAAGACAGGTGAGGAAGGCGCAACCTGAGGTGACAGCACGGATGATGTCGCGCTGCGAACTCATCCGATTGGTTCGGTTCAAAAGTTAAACTTTTTGACCGTCTCTGTGGCTACCGACTGATAAACTGACGTACGGAATGAGGAAAAAAGAAGCATAGAGAAAGCGACGGGCCGAGGGCGCGTGGAGTGGGTGACCCTGATACAGCGGTGGAGAGACAGAGCGAGAGAGAGAGAGGGAATAAAGAGGGTCAGAGAGGGGGAACCATTTAATACATTATTTATGAGAAAGGATGGATAACGAACGGCTGAATGACTGCATAAACGGACAGACAGACAGACAGATAGACAAACAGGCGGACGGACTAACAAAGTAAAGCAGAGCCATGGATGGACTAGCACGGAGACAGACGTCACCGCATGAGAGCAGTCGGAGCAGCAAAACAGTAGAGGCAGGGTGGATGGGATAGTGTTCTTGCGGCAATTCTTCGGCGATGGCGATGGATAGGCGGTGTAACAGGACGAGGAGGAAAAGTTGTCAGGGCAGGAAAGACAGGCCGAGAAAAGTGGTAGGCCTGAGCTGCGCACGTATAGGGGGCTACAACAAACACACACACACACACGCACGCACGCACACACGTAATCAAGACACCGACGCGCAATCAAGAGATGCCCGAAAAGGAAATAAACAGATAGATAGATAGATAGCTATTTACATTCACGGCCCGTGTGCATGTGTGGGAGTGCGCGGGGGGGAGGTGTATCTGCGAGACAAAGGTAGGGAGTAGGCAGTAAGCAACACACTACACTACCGTCACCGTAGCCAGCCTTAGCTACAGACCCGAAACAAGGCGTGTGTTATTGTGAAAAATGACGTGACGTAAATCGACAGAAAATGAGAGTGAGTGTGAGAGAGAGAGAGAGAGAGATACGTATGAAGAAACAGAAGAACCCTGTGGAGACAGGCAAATGAATCAGAGGAAACATGGGGAAGCGAAGGGCACAGCGACGCCTGCGTGCAGGTGACGCGAGCAGACATCGGTGGCCGCTGCTCCACAGGGAAGCATACGCGAGTGACAGTAGACGGATTGCGTCTCACGGCAGCGGCATACGAACACACACATACACATATATACGGGGAAGGCTAGGCGACCCCAGCAAATATATTTTTTCGTTTATATATATATATATATATATATATATATATATATATATCTATATATATATATACACCGAGCAAGATGGTTTAGTGGCACAGCTTTTGCCTTGCATTCGGGAGGCCTGGGCTCGAGACCCAGACCGGCCACTCTTAAATTGGTTTGCATGGTTTCCAATTTAGACAAAGTAAATGCCGAAGTGGATTAAAAATCAGCCATTACATGAACAAAAACCGTACACAAGCATTAGCTTTACGGCAGAAACTTGAAAAAAAAAAAATATATATATATATATATATATGAGAGTGAGCGCGTTCCTAGTCTATATCCTCAACGCCGGATGGTGGCCTTATATACCTATTATACCGTAAAATGGCGTACAGGGGTGAGAAGTGAGTGCAAGCGAGGGACAAGTACGGGCAAGCGGGGTCAATACATAGCTTGGATCTCGAGCTAAATCTGTGAAACATAACCGACGGCAGGGTGCTACGACTATCAAACCGTCGTCGCTTAGATTCGTCAGCCGCCCCTGCGACCGACCTCGTCATGATAATTACAGCCCGAGATGAGGGCGAATCTAAACTCAGTGGCCAGTGGAGCATTAAAGGATATTCAGAGAATGCTTCGACTTTAAATTTTGAAACTAGTTATTGAGAATACAGTGGCGATCGTCCTAAACGGCCGCAAACGAAAACTTTCTCCGGCGTTCCCCATTCGAGTTTTCCACGGATATGAATTTATTATTGATAATTATTTTTGAATGTATTTAAATTGCTTCATGATACAAATGTTTTGTATTTGCGAGACGCTATGAGGAACAGTCAGTCACGGATCTATACTGACATCTGTCGCGAACGGGCTAGGCACTCCAGAGAGCCTCTTTGCACTGGATATAAATACCCTATGAGCCGCTCCTAGGGTATTTGTATCCAGTGCATAAGCAACGACATAAACAACTCAAGTGTGGACGGGATAGGATCCGTAAACCCTCACGCATATTGCCTGTTTTTATTCATCGAAAAATCCTATACGACTAATTTGCAAAACTCAAAATATATGAGCGCACGGAATGATCTGAACACGGTTTGTAAGCAACTTCTAATTATTCTGCAAGTTACAATGTGTGTGATAGTCTTTATTGTATTCTAAGGCGTATAATGTTGTTACTCAGTGCCGAAGGTCATATGACCTTGGCTGCACCTCCGCATCTAAATCACATTAAACGACCAGATTACATCCTCACCAGGCGCTTTCGCTTAGGGAGGCGCCCTGCGGAACTAAACGGCGATAGTCATAGAAGTAGCGCTTAGAACGGGTACAACAGAACATTGATTGCCAGTGCTGGCACATTTGTGCAAAAGTTGTTGAAAATTGTTGACAGGCATTTAATCAAGTACCAAATAGCTAGTCAGTCTAATTCTAGAACGCGCTATTAATAATGGTTGCGAGGCTTTTTATTTTTTATAGCTAGAATCAAAACTTCTCTTAAGAAGGCTGCATTTAACTCTAGACTATCCTCCGTCCCGTACGGGCTTGGAATCGCCGTGAGGTATTGTTTTCATCGCACTGTGGGTCGGACAAGTTGATTTTTCCAACAGTTCTTGTCGCAGCATGGTTACTGAAATTCGGCAGTATGGTCCTATTATCTACTCGATTTAAATATTCAATCATATATTTGTTTTTTTTTAAGTCGACGTCTACAATTTGTAGCCTGGTAGGCAAATAATTGGTAAATAAAGGTGTACTAAGGCCCTCCTCCTCTCCTCCTAAGCGATCCTCGGAAGAGAGGCTGCTTGTGCTGCACACACGCACATGTATTAGGAATGGCCGTTGTAGCCGAGTTCTGCCGCCAAGTAGGCGGAATATGGCAATTTTGATTGTGTGCATAGAATTATCGAAGCTCGTTGAGATGAATGCATGACGGGAGCAGTGGCTGAATGGTGGCAGCCCACTATATATATTTATATATATATATCTATACCTATTTTAAGACAAAGTGTTTTACGCTACACAGTTATTGTTAAACTATTGTAGCCTTTCCAGATAACGCTTTCCATTTATCTCCCTCGTGCAACTCTATTTTTACCCTGTTTTTATTTCATAATGTATTAATCCTATGTTTTTGTAGGCACCTGCCTTATTTTCCCACGTGTTGTCTGGCCACAGTGCCTATCCTTATCCCGGGTACTTTTGTCTGTTGTTGTCATTAAACGAGAGCTCCACCGAACGTCAAGGTTGCTTTCAAGATGGAAGTAACTGCCATCTATTAGCTAGACCAAGCGCGCCATAAACTACGTGGTCACCTTTGCAGTAGAAGAGAGATAAATATACCTGTACACTCCCACTGCTACACCACTGGCACGATACCTTGCGGCTGGAGTGTCTGCTGGCTTGTGAGACAGGTCAGCAGGGTGCATTAGTCCGACACGCTATCACAGGCCAGAGCGCGGTTAGTACACTGCTTCGACATTACGAGAGAGGTGGATGCGTGAACTCATGGCATCTGAATTACGTCCGAGCATGCGGCACATGGCTCGTATATTAAGAAGCTAGAACCTGCACGAAGCGCGGGGTCAGGGGAATTTACAGTACACGGTCAACCTAGTATAAGAGTTGACCTGCTTCGTGCAGTAGCCACTTACTTGCTACGATCTATTAAACCAAAGCAACAGAGATCCAGGTTGTATTAGTATATATATATATATATATATATATATATAAGTATATTTGTTTTACTTGTGTATAGTGATATATATGTATATATATATATATATATATATATATATATATATATATATATAAGTATATTTGTTTTACTTGTGTATAGTGATCTACTCATGTTTTTGCAGTCCGAAATGTAGAAAGATTCATTTGTACAATCCTTCCAGGAGTGCTTTTTATGTGCTTACAGTGCACGTTTACATCATATATAGAGCATGGTTGCAACGCATTGGGGCACGTTACAAATACGGAGCACATAAGTTAAGGACTCTAAACGCCCTAACGGCTATTCTCATGATACCTAGGGTGCTGCAGGCGTGTTTCAAAAACAAGAAGGGTAACTTCAGGAGGCCTACGTGCGGGGCAATTTAGTTGTTGTGCATATCATCAACCAAAACGAATAATAAATGTCAGTTCGTAAGGCTCTGATGAATTCAAGAGGAGACTAAGGACCCTGACTGGGTATGGATGAGCTGAGGAGCGGCGGCGTGGAAATAGACGCCAAGCATGTGAGAAGCGGTGCGAGGTCACGCTGCAATAGCTTTTCACCATGGCCAAAATCTGCCAACCTGATTTCTGGCAACCGAGAGAGAAATTTAGAAGGAGAGATAGAGATAGGGGGAGAGAGACAAAGCTAGATTCAGCTAGATAGATATAGATGCACAGATGGAGAGCAAAGCATAGACAAAGAGAACAATACACGGAGAGACAGGGAGACAGAGGGAGAGGGAGAGAGAGAAAGGGAGGGGGCAGTGAGGGGCGCGGGGAGATAGTCGACATTAGTGAGTGTTGAGATCTCCTAGACGTTCAGGCTGCCCGGCAGGCAAGCACAGGGGAACTGGGAGGAAAACTGGGCATCCGATGCGGGTGGTTAATGGGGCGTGCCTGAGAACTCGACGGATCCCGGCGACCCGTTGGCGGACGAGCTCTGTGATGGCCAGGCCAGGCCGACTCGAGGAAAACCAATGGCGGCCAGCCGGCCAGCTCTGTGCTGCGCCGCTTGCTCTGTGGGCCGGTCTTCGGGTCGGCCGGCGCGCGTTTGAGCACCGAGGATCGACCTTCTCCTCT
Organism: Dermanyssus gallinae; assembly: GCA_003439945.1. Taxonomy (NCBI): domain Eukaryota; kingdom Metazoa; phylum Arthropoda; class Arachnida; order Mesostigmata; family Dermanyssidae; genus Dermanyssus; species Dermanyssus gallinae. The sequence continues at coordinate 27,286 of QVRM01004942.1, read as the reverse complement.
ACAACTGGGACCAAGACTCAGCATTACCGGCTACATGCAGGCCCGACGTGCAGTTGGGCCTGCACTCCTGCGCCCCCCCCCCTCCCCCCGCTCCCTCGCAACTAACACGAACCAAGTTGAGTGTGGGGCCGAATGGACGACTTGCGTAAGGAGCGTTCTCTCGGCGGTGGACGGCGGTGTTGGCGGCGTTGGTGGAGAGCCATGTTGTCACCGGTCTACTCACGGTACATTTGCCTCAATGGGCCCTCGGAGGCCGTCGGAGCGACAGATGAGCAGCGACGAGAACAGTGGTGACGATGACGTCCGCGACGACGACGACGACGGCAACGGCAACAACAACAACAACGGAGAGAGCCTGCTTCTGAGAAAGCCTTAATTTCGATTGCAGAGTACAGTCGGCGGTTTTCGGAAACTACACGGACGAACTACACGATTTCTTTCAAGCACTCTTGATTTACTCAGGTGTACGTAAGATGGTTGCCGCAACTCTACAGAGTGTAGAAAATGCAAAGCGGTTGAATAATTCGATGGATACGACGAAACGGGCCGTGGAACACATATTAGGAATCAAGGTAACATGGAAGTTTGCCGCTCACATACTCTTCAATATCTTACAGCATATTGTACTACCACTAATACCACCAATAATATCAAGATATAAAATTATCAAGATATCTTTGTACGGTACACTCTTTTACATGATGATAAAGGCGCTTTTGTGTCTATGTGAACGGTTGCCCACATAGACGGTCCACGGGTGGTCGAGCAACGAAGAGAAATACTGAAAATTTGCTCAATATTTTGTCCATCCTTGCAGATGAACATCGTCTGCGGTGTGTGAACATTTGAAATTGTAACGGACAGAACTGCATTCTTATAGAAAACTAGAAAGTTATTTGCAAACCAGCAGGCCTTGTGCATGGTTACTTTAAGTGGCGGTTTTACCGTTTGCCCTAAGTGCATTTTACCATGCTCTAGCTTCTATGATTGCTGTCGAAAAAAAATGATTTACGCTTCTGATAATGCGTAAATCCAGCCCGTGGAAGTTAAAGTTTTTAAGCAAACGTTCCTGCCCCGAACATGCGCCCAATCACTTTTTCACCTGCATTACTATTATTTAACGGTGCTAATTAAACGGGTACACTGGTCGGGGCGCATGGATCTATCTAGCTTAAACTTCTTATACATGCATGAATCCGTAACTTTCGATACGCGGTGGCGACGACGACGGTGAATTTGTTGGACTGCGCCCTCTTTTGTCGTAGATATAGACACGTCTAAGATACCCGCATGTGCGTGTCCGCTTTTTTCAGACGCACTTTTAGCCTAGTTATTTAATTTTACAATAAACATGCGTTCTAATCAATTGAATGCAAAGTTGCTTTTAGTTGACGTACACTGCCAGAAAATAGTTTAGATTCTCAAATAATTTGCGCTTGCAGAGCCATGCGCGGTCGTATGAGCTTCGACTTACAACTAGAAATGTTACCACACTCTTTTATAAATGTCTAGGTATTATGTTCTCAAAGTCAAGTTTAAAGCGTGGTTTATGGTTCAATGAGACTGCAGTTTACAATGCTCTAGTTCTCGGTGTAAGCATATACAGTAAAAGTGTCGTACATAATCAACCGCACATCGTACACGAGTAGAGGCATATAACTAGCACCGCAAAGAAGCATATATATATATATATATATATATATATATATATATATATATATATGCTTTTTATATGTATTCATTATCAGAGTCGTGTATCAATGGTATTTGTATATATAGGTATAACTCCCAAATCATTGCCTTCCATATATATTCTAGTACACGTATATATATATATATATATATATATGATTCTTATATGTATTGATTATCAGAGTCGTGTATGAATGTTATTTGTATATATGCGTATTACGTCCAAATAATTGCCTTCCATATATATTCTAGTACACGTATATATATATATATATATATATATATATATATATATATATATATATATACAGGGTCTTACAATGATTTTTCAAGATCATATAAGGAATTGCAGAGCTTGCCAAACATATTTTTTTCAATGGGGCACAGCATTGCGAGGCAACGAGTCCTCCTATAGAGAAACTAAGCGCCCCGCCGAGTTTGTGAGAAATATCTGCTTTCTCTGAAAGACCAGCGCCGGTGGGAATGCGATATGGTCGTTTGGAAGAGAATTCGCAAAAGATGAAGTTATATGTTTAGCTTTTACGTTCGGTATCCCCGAAGTCAAAACCCTACGATCATTCACAGTGCTCAAAAGTAACACATTCTATCATAAAATACGCATTTCATGAATGACGATCATTTTGGCGCCAAATATATGGCAATCAGATCTGTAATTGTGGAGTAATAAAGGTTTAATGTGGCTCAGGAATTTGTCAATATTAGCTCTAATGTACTTTCTACGAGGCATGAAAGTCTTCATTCCCTGACTCAGGTTTAGCAGCTACAGCGTTGTTTATTACATAATTTATGGCAGGGTAATGATGGGTAGGAAAACGGAAAGTCCCCAGAGTCGCGGGCTAGTGGTGAATTTTGCGTATTTGAGACTGCATGAAATTATCTGTACACGAACCCGACTAGAGTTCAGTACAGAACAAAATAATGCTCCCCGGGTCCAAAGAATCAATCAAACCAAAGAATACCACATTCGCCACTTTTGTAGGGCATTGGGACATTAAAAACAGTATCAACGGTTCCGTATATATATATATATATATATATATATATGTAATCTAGTAAAGTTTTCGGGCTGACCCTCAGCCAAGATTTAACGTCCACGGAGCAGTTTTTCACATTGCTTCATAGACGGACCCCCATAAATACTACTGTGCAACGGTGGGGCTCGAGCCCGCGCTATGTGCCTCCTCCGGTTGCGAGGCGCAAACTTAAGCCATTACGCCACCAATATATATGTAATCTGTCCCGTTTAGAACAGAGATATTATTACAGAGAATATATTATGTTAGCACGTTGGAATTGGCTTTGCGCAAACGTGTAGTCACATTCATAGTTGCAATCATGTGTTGTCTTCTTTTATTGCGCACGTATTATTAACCACGTGTACGTATGTAGTCGGGCGGTCTTCACTGATTGCGGCATGTAGCGAGTCTTGTATTACTGAGACGAATACGACTGCATTACGTCTACCTATCACACTGGTTTCCAGACGGTAACCGCAGACAAAGGTAGTTTTGCACGAATGCATGTCGGTAGCTAGGTGGATACGTATTGAATGTATGCAAGTCATGCGGTCGTATGGAAATAGCATCATACATCGTATGTTTGTCTGTACGTAGGTGCAGGTACGTGTGTAGTATCAGCTTCGCGATTCGAAGCGGGCACCGACAGAGTCGATGTGAGTGGTGGTTGGGTTTGGGGTTGGGGTTGGGTTTGGGGTTGCTGTTATTATTGTTGTTGTTGTTGTTGTTGTTGTTGTGGTTGGTGGCGGCTGCGACAAAGTCAAAGTCGGCGCCGGTAGCCTCCAACCTCGACACGACTTGGGGGTGCGGGAAGGAACTGGGGTGTGTGTGCCATCGGGGGTCATCGAGGGGTGACCCGGCCCGGGGGCAGTGTTTTGCTGACCACGCGCTAGCCTCGAATGCCCAACTCCAGAGCAGCAAGGCGCCGATTCATCCTTCTATCGTTGTCGCCGGCGTCGCCGGAGACGCCGCGCCGGGTCGATGTCATCGTCGTCATCGTCGTCGTCGTCGTCGTCGTCGTCGTCGACATCTACTTCACCGATTGTACCCAGTATCCAGCCGGTGCCTCTGCCGCCGCTGTCGCCGCCGCCGCAGGCAGAGCCGAACGCTATAAAATCTTTCATGACTCCCCAGAGGCAACTTTTGCGGCAAACCCACTGGCTACTACTCTGTGCGTGGTGGCGCACATCAGCCACAACGCACACAGAGTGTCTGGCTGCTTTAGCTACTCGCCTGGGCACCTCGTCTTTGCCCCCGTCCCCTTCTTCTCTGCCTTTCGTACCCCCTTGCCGAGGCCGTTGCGTCTCTCTCTCCCCCTTCTTCCTCTCCCGCTCGGTATCTCTCTCTCTCTCTCTCTATATATATATATATATATATATTTCTATTTATCTATCTCTCCACCCCTTCTCGCCCTCAATCGGCTCGATGCTGAATTGCAATTCAGCGTCAGCACCAGTAACAGCAGCAGCACAGCGAACGACTACGGGTCGCAGTCATCGTCGTCGTCGTCGTCGTCACCGTTTCAGCAGCGTAGTCTGTATTTGGCTCGGCAACGCGAGTCCACAAGCTCTACTACGCGACTGCTTCACATCGTTCTCCTCTCTTCCCCCCGTCCCGTCCTGTCTGTGCGCCGTCTGAGTTCGCTCCGCACTTCGAATAGAAGGAACTCTTTCGGTAGGCAGCAGTCGTCCTCCTACATTTACACCCATCCAACGGCCGAGCCCATTTGGCTCAATGGACTACTGCCCCCCTCCTCCCTGTGTATACATACATGTATGTATATATATATATATATATATATATATATATATATATATATATATATATATATATATACATATGTATATATATATACATATATGGGACCATCTTCTTTGGACGGCAGATTTATTTAAATTCAGTAATTCCTTATTGAGCTTGAAATTTCCATAATTACACAATTCAAACGATTGTAACTATTCAGGCCATTTTGCAGAAATGGCTATCACCTGTGTCTGCCCATATAAAATCCTTGCCCATATATATATATATATATATATATATATAGTTGTCTTGCTTGCCTGCCAAAATAGTGGTTATTTAGCTTTGTTAAGCTTGCTTGGCCTACGTATTGTGCGTAAAGGGAAAACACACGTTCACATACCTGTACGTTCATTTCACGGCTCCAACAATTGAATAAACGAAAGTGTTCTATCGCCCCGAATCGGTAGTGATATAGATCACGCCAGTGCCCGCAGAGCGCAACGAAAAGATTTCATAGAACTTCTCTCAAAGAGCAACTCTTTATGTGAAAGCCATGTACAGCAAATCGTGCGATCAGGGATCTATTCGCTCTCTCTCTCTCTCTCTCTATATATATATATATATTTATTATTACATCACCTTTCGGTATTGTTGATTATATTACATTACACGTATTCATTAAATCTCGAAAACGGCATTCGTTTCCGTTAATCTTGGACATATATAGAATATGTTGTATGTGCATCTCAAGAAGATGTCAGCGACCTAACGCCCAGATAGCTGGCGCAGACCGACATGTTTCATGATGATATTTGGTGCAGACAAGGCCGCAAAATTTGCAGCAACACTCATCAGAAGGGTTATGGAACCCAGTGCGGTGGCACAGTTTGTGGAGGAACCCATGGACGGAGTAGCGGGTGAGAACGTGTCGTTGCTCGAAGAGCGGTTCCATCCATGTATTGTCCAACATTGCCGGTGTTCTGTAGAACGCATAATAGGTGTTCCCAAATTAAAGTGATACCATAAGATGCCACCGAGGCCACCTTCAGGTTAAACAGTATTAAAGCTGTTTTTACTGAGAGCTTCTGTGGAGCCGAGATTGAGGTCATGGCGACAATGCTGCTATTAATTCGCTGAGATATGTGAGCTGCGAAAGATGTGCCGCTTGGCGTTAGTTTAACACCCAGGTAAGTAAACTCCGAGACAAATTCTACAGAGACACCGCCCAAGCTGAGCCTATCACTTTTCTTCAGGGGTCCCCCGGATCTGAATTTCATTTTTTAGATCCATGAACACTCTACTATATACCACCAGGTCATCGGCATAGAGAGTTATGCGGACACAGGGGTAGTGGTCATTGATAAGGCCCGGAAGATCACTGAGTAAGACTGAGAATAAGAGCGGCTAAGATTATCACCCTGGGGATAGCCGGTGGTTTGTAGGAAAGACTGGTATTCCGAATGCCGTCATCTAGAATGACCGGGTTTGCCTTCAGGATTGCTGCCAGTATCCCCAAAACTCGTGGGCCCACGCCCGCGGCGGCTAGCTTCTCCATGACAATATTCCTGGGGGCAGTGTCAAACGCCGCTTTGTAGTCTACAAATACAGCGTACAGTGCTTGGTGCTTGACGGTGACCGAGCGCTTCACCTCGTCTAAAAGCTCCTGGAATGCGGTCATTGTCGAATGTCTCGCGCGAAATCCATGCTGTTCCGGAGGAATGATTCCCCTTGCTTCAAGATAGAAGCTAAGCCGGCGTGCCAGGAGGCATGACAATATTTTGTAGATGCAGCTTTTCTTTGCAATGCCTTGCCAATAGGATGGACAAATCGGGTCACCTTTGCCTTTGGGGATGACCTTTAGCAAGCATTCCGACCAGGTTGCTGGAATTGCACCTGTTTCCAAGCACTTGTCAAATAGTGCCGTCCAAAGGGGCGTTAGGAGGACCGCCGCCTTTATATGTTCATTCCGGACGAGGTCGGGCCCGAAGGCTTTCTTATTTTTCAACTTTTCGATCGCACTTTGAACTTCCATAAGAGAGAACGGAGCATCTATCTGCTGGGATAGTAGACTTTCGTATCCATCCGATAATTCTCACGATAACGGGATGATCCCAGGTGTGCTATCTGTTGTTGTAAATGCGTCGATGAAGTGTTGGCGCAGACGGTCGGAGGCAACTGGACAACTAGCGAACGCAAAGTTTCTTCTAAGGGCGCAGTGAGGCTCAAACCTGGCTCTTCGAATCATACGATTTTCACTTTCCTTGGCGAACAAGATTTTCTTTAATTCTATTAGCTGTCGGTACCAGCGACGGTGTCTACAATAAAAGTCTCTCATCTCTGGGTGTTCTCGGGACAGAATGAGAGCCTGAATAACATAAGCTCTTACACGGTATCAATATGAGTCAAACCACTCAGGTGACCGACTTCCCCTCAGAGTACGCCTATATGTAGAGGAGCGCACCGCTCCTGTCAGCATGTCGAAGAGCAGACTTGGCGGCACTTCTAGTAGTTGATTCGGATGCCAAGCGCAAAGCTTCATGCGTAATTTGTTTACGTCGATGCATTTTTCGAGCCCCTGGCGTCTCGGCGTGCTAGCGCTCCCACCTCCATCTTTAACTTTAACTGTTAAATAAACTGGTACATGCTTTTTAAATCCGGTAATTACAAGGCCAATCACCTGTCCGGCTTATTCGATGTCTCTTTCAAGACCTGAGTAAGCGAATATATCGATTGTAGAGGACCCACCCCTCTGCGGATTATCGCCAGGTCCACCTCCGTCAGAGTAAAACGTTGGCGGCGACGAAGTAGTACATATCCAGAATCCATACTCCTCTAGCGCTTGGCGAACGCCGATTGTCCGGGACGACGCAGCAGTGTCAAGCCTACAGTTCATGTCTCCGGCCAGAAGAGCTGGTACGCCAGTTGGAATAATCGCAACGACGCGACCAATCTTTTCTAAGATGAGTAATATCCGTTAACATCGAAGCGCTCAGTAGTGAACGTCTCCGTTAAAAGGACAATATCGTAACCTTCGAGGTCGCTGTTTGGAACGACCGGAAGCACTGTCCGTATGCCCTCACAGTTCCACTGGCACACCCTTAATTGAACTGTCGGCATCTGGAACGGTTTGACCGGTAGTTTCGGCGGTTGGACTGGCCGAGTCGTCGTGCCGAGTTGTTCTGGGTATTTTTCTTGGTCTCGGTTGCCGCCTTCAACTCCTTTATTGCTTCCTCGAACGACTTGCATAGGCGACTTAGTTGGGTGGGAGCGGGGCCGGCGTAACTGTTGAGGCGGTTTTCTGCTCGACCTTGGTGACGCTTTTCTTCCTGGCCAAGATAACCTCTGGCTTCTTCTCTGCCTTTTTCGGTAACGGTAGTCCCAAAAAAGCAGTCACGTTGCGAGCTGCAATACGGGCAACAGTGCCTGCTGCTTCGTCATCGTATGTCGTGGTAGCCTTAATAAGCATTGGTTTCTGGACCTTGGTAAGAGGCTGATATATATATATATATATATATATATATATATATATATATATACTTGGCTCCCCCGGCATATTGATCGAGCCACGAGGCGAAGTCTGCTATCCCAGAAAGGAGTTCGTCCTTTCTGAAGTCTAAGCAGTCATCCGGTCCTGGATGGAAGAAAACCCCAAATATAGTATCAGGAGCTTCTTCAATATTTTTTTTGGTCTCATGTATCATTTCTAACCCTGTTTTGTTATGTAAGATCACATATATATGTATATATATGCAGCATTTTCGCAAACTAGACGTCATCGACTGGGTTTCGAAACACAGCGGGTCAATGTCTCCCATTCAGCCCTGTGTTGTTTGAAAGATACCGTTATTGGTAGAGCGTGCATCCAGGCAGTGAACACGACAAAAGTTAATAGAAACATCTGTTAAGGCAAGCGCGGTGGACTCTTGGCGTTCTCGTCAGAAAAAAATGGCTTCCGAAACACTCCAGCTAAGTCTCATTTTACAACTGGTATGTCTCTACTCAATCAAATTGGGTTCAATTTCATTACACATATGTACACCTATTTCGTTCTAATGTGAAACAGCAGGCATAGACTTGCCTCGTCTGCAACGAGACGATTTAAGCTTACAGAACCTATTACAGTACGTAAAAAAGATGTAAGTTAATTGTTGAAGTCTAGACTATGGGGCTACTACTATGCGTTATCGTCTGTTTCTAAATAATAATGTAAACAACATGTTCATGTCACCTCCAACTTTGCCATTACCTTAAGGATTGCCCTACTTTATTGTAAGGCAATTTACGTTGCTTTTGCAAAAGTTGTGCTCTAATGAGCAGCTGAGTAACCAGATCAGAAAAGAAACAATTTCCGCAAACTGTAATAGGGCTAACTTGCGCTCATCCCCAAAGACAACGGAGAAATCAAGCCGATCTGTTTTTAAATATCTTGGCGATGTGATACGAGCTAATCACTGAAGACCTCGTCTCAGCATCTTTGCAGAGGAAGGCGGACCCTTTCGGCCTTCCAATGGCCGGATTCAGGGCTTCCTTTTGTGAATTGGAAAGCTGTGGTCACTGTCAGAAAGGATCAGAGGAGATGACCTTACTCACACTCTCCTGGTGTCATGTACTAGAACCGGCGCCAGGTGCTGGAATAGGTTAGAGCCACAAATTACAAAACTCAGGAACAGATAGATTAGCGAGGTAGACGGAACGGAAGGAAATATTCCAACCCCGGCCAGAGAAACTTTTAACGAGCTCGTAGACTACATATGACTCACGAGTGTCAGATTTCCGCTTGCTGTACCAGCAGATCACCTAAATCTGACGATGCAGATTCGCAGGTGTTGGGACAAAGCACCCAGAACATTGGGGCGAGCCGTGAGTGATCCCGGCTAAATAGTCCCAGTGGCACCAGCAGATTCTTCTGATGGCCTACACTACTGTTTAATGGAGATGTGGGCCATCCGAGAGTAAAGCTTAAATAAGTACGTTACAGTATTTGATTTTTCCTTCTCCTATAGATAACGCTGAGTAACGGTGGCGCTTTACAAATTAGATATTTTTGCTGGAGTTTAAATAAACGCTTCCGATGCTTCTAACTGCTGATATATATATATATATATATATATATATATATACATATGCTGTTCAAACCGTATCGCGACTGTTGTGTTTTTTTCAAAAATTATTCATTTATTCATGAATATCTATTTTGTCCCCTTTAAAGTAATCCCCACGAGATATTATACACATGTGCCAACGGTTTTTCCAATCTTCGAAGCACTTCAAAAAACCATTTTTTTTAACCTTGTTCAGCTCCTCCTTCGATGCCGTCTTTATCTCGTCAAGCGTAGCGTAACGTCGTCCTTTCATGGGCCTCTTCAGTTTAGGGAACAAGAAAAAGTCACAGGGGGCCAGATCTGGGGAATACGGTGGCTGCGGCATCATTAGTGTGTTGTTTTTGGCCAAAAACTCGCGCACAAGCAACGATGTGTGAGCAGGGGCGTTATCGTGGTGCAGAAGCCAATTTTTGTTCTTCCACAAATCCGGGCGTTTCTGGCGGATTGCTTCGCGCAAATTGCGCATAACTTGCAGGTAATATTCCTTATTGACCGTTCTACCCTGTGGCAAGAACTCATGATGCACCACGCCCCTGCAATCGAAGAAAACTGTCAGCAAAACTTTCACATTCGACCGAAATTGGCGCGCTTTTTTCGGTCTTGGTTCGTGCGGCAGCTTCCATTGAGATGATTGAGCTTTGGTTTCCACGTCATAACCATAAACCCACGATTCGTCACCAGTTATGACCCTCTGGAGCAAATTTGGGTCGTCGCGGACAGAGTCCAACATCTCATTAGCAATGTTCATGCGATGCTGTTTTTGGTCGCAATTGAGCAATTTTGGTACGAATTTCGCGGCGACCCGTCTCATGCCCAAATCATTGATAGAAATCGAATGGCACGAGCCAATCGATATGTTTAGGTCCTCAGCAACTTCTCTAACGGTGATTCGACGATTGGCCAATACCATTTTCTCCACTTCATTAATTTTTTCGTCTGTTGTTGAAGTGCTCGGGCGTCCGGCACGCTCTTCGTCGTTCACATCTTCTCGGCCTTCTGAGAACATTTTGTACCACCGATAAACGTTGCTTCGGTCCAAGGTAGCTTCTCCGTATGCCACAGTCAACATTCGGAATGCATCCGCGCACTTAATTTCGTTTTTCACACAACATTTGATACAGGTTCTTTGATCCATTTTTTTGAATAGGTAAAAATCGAAGACGATCCAAAACACGTGCAAGCAAAGCAGCTGTCAACAATTAAGTGAACATTCAAAATGGCCGAGCTTGTCGGCATAAGTGAGAGACATGAGTAACAACCTAACGCCACAAAAAAATCGAAATTCGAATATACGTAACCCGCGAAAATTTTTCCCCCCGCGATACTTTTTGAACAAACGGTATGCACACAGGTATATGTATATGCATGCATATATTTTTTAGAAAGCTTACACAAAGTTAGACAGGCAATGATGAAGGTATAAATGTTTAAGATTAAAATTTTAATCATGTGAATATTACGTTATCTAGCTAGGGTGATACTAAAGAAAGTAAAAAACATATATATATATATATATATATATATGCAGGTTCATACATGCGAGAGTCGGGTTTCATTCATTTCTATATATGCATTGGTACCAGAATTAGAGAAGGGGGAAAGGGGAACCGGCTTTATCGTAGAGAAAGATGTTTAGCGAACATGTTGCGATGTGCACTCTGGCGACGGCTGCCGAGGAGATCGAGTCACAGAGAAGTTTCGTTTTAATAAACCTTACGCTGTTGAAAGCCATTCAGTTGTACTCTGTGGGATCCTCTACTACATAGGCAGAAGATAACAATTTTCTGCTTACATACAGGTATATTCACAATTACAGGCTTCTGTATAGGGGCTCATGTGCAGGTTTTGCACACAGATTAACGCATATATATACTCAGAATTATACATGGTGTATAATTCATATTAGAAAACTTTAAAAAAAAATATTGAGCAACCAACTCTTTAGCTCCTTTAATGGTCGGTACGGGCTCATCCCGCATTAAGCACGCGGTAGCCCCAGAGGAAGCAGCCAAGTGCAGAAAGCGTGGGTAACCCACACGCATCCTCACCCCTTGCGTTCAAGACATTGAAGGGCCTGGGTTGCTCACAAAGAAACTGCTCGGGAGAAGATCGGCGCTTGTTACAGGAAAAAGGGAAAAGATCGGCGCTTGTTACAGGAGACAAGAAGACAGGCGAGTATTTAATGCGACATCTGTCATTGGATGTTCAGAGTGGGAACGCCGCCTCGGTGACAGGAACCCTGGCAATGTGGACCACCTCATGCCTGATTCTATTGACTGGAGTTATGCCCCGAACAGGCCGTGCACACGTTATTACATCACAAATGTATATTTTGCTACACACAAATAAATAATAATCGTATATGTGTTTTTTTTAATTACAAACTGAAGTAGAGTGCACTATACAATAATATTGTAGGTGTAATGTAACACATTATAACATCCTTCAATTGCTGTCTCGACTATAATTAATATGGTTACTTTAGTGACATATACGTATTGTGTGTGTGATATACATAACTATGTTACTGCTGAAACTAATTATTTTTTTTTTTTGGAGGACTAACTGGGAAATGCAGGACGCACACACGGTCACCACTGCAGGATTGCAACTGCAAGTGTGGGCCGGTAGTGTGGGGCTCAAACCCACTAAAAACCAGTCATGTCCCCCTACCCCCCCCCAGCAGGGAAGTGCTGTTCGCATTACTACAAACTACTGGGGGGGAATGGGGGGAGGGGGAGGAGGGGGGAGGGGGAAAACTGCTGAAACTAACTGTATAGTTTGACTGTACGTCGAGTAGGTTACCCGGGAAGACCGACTATTGTATAAGTGTCTAGATAGAAGTTGTAGTAATAGTGAATGTGAGTAATATCAGCACTAGAGTTGAAAAACACGCTTGTTTGGCAGCAGGAGGAACATGCTCTACGATGTGTCTCTGTTCCTCGGTCTCTTGTTCATTTCCCTTTCTCGTCTCTGAGAGAGGTTTACTTCGTGGAATGCAGGAAATGTCGATCGCTGACGCGAAATGTTTACTACCCTCTGTCAGCTAATAAGTAGCTAGTTTATTTGTGTTAAAACAGGCGCAGGGTATTGATGCGTTGTGTAAGTCAAAATTGATAGTTTTTCTTGGGCGGCGTTGTCAGCTATGTCGACTGCAATAATACATAACCTCGGCGTTCTGCATAGCCTCGCTATGGCGGTGCGTTTGTGCAGGCTGCTGCTTCTATTCGCTGGCTCTGCTCACAGAAGATCCTGTTGTTGTCACGCGGTGGGAACAACGCACGCAATATTGACGCAGTAAAGTGACTGATAATTCATAACGTGCTATACAAGCGCAAAAACATGCATTAACGTAATGGATAAGGTCATACAGGTACAGTATTTAGTTTTTCCATTTCTATGAATCCGCCTGTGAAAGTATGTTCATAAAATGGGAACGTCATAGTTTCCTAATCTAGTTGTAACCAGGTTTTACTTTACTAAGCGCTGAAGAGAAACTACAAAGTTTATGCTAGCTGTTTAGCCTAGTAGCTGTACTCATTTCTGCAGAACAAATATTGGTGCGAGCTGGCAAAAAAAGCTGGCAGTTCGGAGGTACTGCACCTGTTCTAGCGGCTTACGAATGTGCACAAATTATCTACTTGGTTGATAGTTAGTTAAACGTGACACGTACCGTTGCATGACTAGCGCCCTAAACTTCCGGACTACGCCGCCACTTATATATGCGTTGACATGTTGGCCATAATGCACAACAATGTTGGCTTCGCTTCCCGCAGCCGTCCGCATTGCAATCCGCTTGCTCTAGCATGTATGTATGCTTCTGTTGGCCACATGCATTGGTTGTTCGGTCTCTCACAACATAGTTGACTTTCTTTCTCAAGACGGCGGCCCTAAGTGGGCCACGAGTAATGTCAACGCTGTTGACTGCATCGTCGACCAGCATTCGTTTCCAGGCAGCCGGCTACTGCACCAACAGCAGCAGCATCAGGGCTAAATTATGCTTGCAAATAACAGTTATGGTGTTCCGGCGGCCATAACTCTCTTACAAGGGGCGAGGTAACTTGTCAAGGCCGCAGGGCGTTGTTACCAGCCTAGCTCCCGGTCTCCTCAGTATGCCTCACTTGTAGTAGAAGTAGTACCCGTAGCTTCATCCACGACGACGACGAGTTACACCGGCGGTATGTGTAAGACCCCGGACGTAACGACAATACTAATAATAATAATAATATTATTTTTAGTATTGTCGGATCTAAGAATAGACACCTAACTACGGCATTACGTGCAGCCCACAGTTTCCATCACGTGCTATGCAGCACACATGAATTCCATAATCCTCAGAAGTGTTATCCTCAGAAGTACCACGCCGCAGCATGTGTGCAACAGTGCAGTCAATAGCTTAACTCGCAAGATGAGAGAAGATCCGGTGATGTAGACGAACCACTAATTGAGACTGATGTACTTATTTCTAATTTACCCAATATGGGTCTTATAATAATAATAAATTCCTACTTATTTTTTGATCAAAATATAGTCGGCCGGTAAATGCACAGGTTAGACTCCTTAGCACCTTCTATGGTCGGTGGCGGCGCATCTGAAGCTGGTTATGCAGCCCACCTTGCGGAGACCAGCAAGCTAAGAAAATACTCATCAATTGGGTATCCCCACGAATTCTGGCCACTTGCGTTTGAGACCATGGGTGGTCCTGGGGTTGGGACCAGACAGCTGATCCGCAAAGTCGGCACTTTGTTAGATCAGTCAACCGGTGATAACAGATCGTCGTCCTTTTTTAAACAACGTCTGGATCTCGACATACAACGTGGAAACGCGGCCTCCGTTCGGGGCACACTTTTGAAGTGGTCTCGGCCTAGTCAAGACGAGGCGGACACGTGATAGTCACAATGCATACCCGCTAGGCACACTGGCTTAGCTAATCTCTTGTAATATGTGTCCCACAAACATAATGTAATATACGAAAAATAATTATGCTATATGAAATAAGAGTGTGACCAGCTCACCGCATGCACGTCTCAGTGGACGTTTTGCTTGGGTTGAGTCTGGTACTTGCCAATGCACAGGTTAAACTCTTTATATACACATCAGTTCCTGCAGGCCCCGAATAATAAAAACACGTTTCTAAAAAACAGCGTGACTCGCGTAGAGCAAATTACGGCTGATCGAAGCGAAGCAAGTTTAAATAGTTCAGTGAATATTTGTAGAGGGACTGCAGGTGCCATTGTAAATGCTGTGGGCTAATGCGTAATACGCAAATTTTAGCACAAATCTCCGACGCAATCGTCGACCATAAATTACGGTTCGTTTCAAGAGGTAGTACTGAAGGAGCAGTTGCCTCCCGAGCTTTTTTGCGGTTCCACAGTGACATCGCCGCATAGCAGCTTTCATAGCGAGGACGCAATTACCTCCCAACCAGCGCGCACGCGTCCCATCACTATGCAGAACAACGCTAGAGACAAGCGATTCTATCAGCTGTTTCTGGTAAAACATTGCATTCAGTCGAAGTCGCGTTTTCGAGAGTGAGACCTGCTGAGTCCGCCACGGTTCCGCCTATTAATCAAGGAAGTTATTGACCAGCTGGGATACCCGCTCAATGTGTGGTAATTAGAAAACGGCGTCCCGGGCGTCGGGAACAACCGCGCAGAATCGCTTAACTCATAAAACAGGAGGCGCAGCAACAACACACTGGAGCATTGGCTCTATAATATAGAGTTTTTTGAGGTTGCGACGAAACACGAATCGTATTTCGGTTACAGAGCGCGTCAAATGCAGAGTCAACATCGTACACTTCTAATCAGTCAGAGCTCTGTATACTATATATATTTATATTCAGGTAGTTCAATAAGTTCTTAGAATGAAAACCAAGAATTTTCCAAATCATGTTTTTAAATTTATCTTATTCGATATACTCCCCGAGATGCTCAATACACTTTTCCCATCAAGATTTCAGAGCTTTTATACCTCTTAAGTAGAATTCCGCGTCTTTAGACTGAAAATAGGCATTGACAGCAGCCTTAACCTCTTCATTGCTGGAAAAACGCTTTCCACCGAGACTATTCTTCAAATGTCCGAAGAGGAAATAATCAGAGGGGGCCAGGTCTGGAGAATAGGAAGGTTGTTCAATAAGTTCGAACCTCAGTTGGGCCAGTTTTGCCGATGCTTGCCGGGACTTGTGTGCAGGAGCATTGTCCTGGTGAAACAGGACAACCTTCTTCTGCAAAGCGGGCCGTTTCACGATGAGTTCTTGCTAAAGGCAGTCTAACAGTCTTGCCTAATATTATCCTGTGATCGTTTTACCGCTCTCAAGGTAGTCGACCAGCATTATTCTACGTTGGTCTTAAAAAACTGTAGCCATCACCTTTCCGGTCAATGCCGTTGTCCGCACCCTCTTCGGAGGTCCTTCATCAGGTGCACACCATTGGCAAGATGCTTCTTGGGTCTCGGGAGTGTAGTGATGGACCCAGCTTTCATCGACGGTCATGAATCTGCGCCAAAAATCCGACGGATTGTTCGACATCTTGGCCAAATTTCGCTGTGAAGCGAAAACAGGCGCGTTTTTTTGGCTTGGTTGAGCAAATGCGGCAGCCATTTTTCTCTGAGCTCTTTCATCTTCAAGTTTTCGTGCAGGATGAAATGCACACTACCCAAACTGATCCCCAAGGCCTCCGCTATCTCCCTAATATTCACTCGCTTATCTGCGGCAACGATTTTCCGCACCTTTTCCACGTTTTCCTAATCAGTTGCCGTTTTTGGGCGTTTTGAACGTAGTTCATCCCGGTGCTCCTGCGACCTCTTTTTAACTCATTAATCCAGTTGGAAACAGTGGCAAAACATGGCGCAGAGTCACCGTACACTTCGTCTAACTCAGTTTTCACTTGGGTCGCATTCCAACCTTTGAAATAAAATGCTTGATAACCACTCGAAACTATTTTTTCTCAATTTTTCAAAATCACGCCGATACGTTGCACGGGAAAAGCGATCAAACGAAATCGCAACGGCCAATCACCATAATATTTTGACTGCTGGCAGTCGAAAAGTTGCAGTTCCTAATAGCGGGCGGAAGCGCGTTAAAATTCGAATTCTAAAAAGCTCATTCTAAAAACTTATTGAACTACCTGTATATATATAATATATACTGTATACTATATACCACTAACAAATATGCCGACGACAGTCGTGTTGTCGCATGGGTAATGTCGCTTAAGGAAAACTATAATGCGGAGCTACAGAATTTTTCTTATGGATAACAAAAACCGATAGCGCTTAGATAAAAGCGAAGTTAACCATGCCACAGAAACCACACATGAAAACTCAACACACTAGGCGATTAATGCATGTTCCTGATAACGGGCGAGTAAATTTTACATCTACCCGGTGATAATATTTAGAAGAGGGGAAAGCTGAATATTCCCCACCGAGAAGTCTGCCAAGGAGGTATTCGAGTTCCCCTAATGGCACACGAGACAAACAGAAGTTGCAGGAAAAACGTCTTACAGAACATCAATGGTGCTTTGGAGTTATTTTATATTCGAAAATGAGCTCAAAAATCGTACTTTTTTTAAACGTCGGAAGTATTGTACAGTTTAACCGCACATAAACCCTCACTCCGCCGCGTTTCCTTGACTCACCATCATGTGTGAACAAGCTGAAACCAGAAATGCCAAAACTAGCATTTTCAGTGTTCTTTGACCAAGTCTCGCTCACCTCTACCGAGACACCCGGTCCAGATCCTTCATGCTGAGGTAGATCTGTTGAAATCGCCAGCAATTGCTCTGATTTTCTGAGCCCCTCAGTGCCAGCGCTGATAGCTTGCTATTGCTGCAAAATCATATATATATATATTTTTTTTTCTATAGAGGTAACTGGTAAAATGCGTTATGCACACCGGGCGACGTTGTTAAAGCCTCGGTAGTGTGGGACTCGCACCCACTAAAATCCAGTCGTCCTCTTTGCCCCTTGACGGGGGGTGGCCGCAGTACTGTCTTCTCGAGATTACTTCGCCTGGCCACTCTTCTTGCCATTTAGGCTGCTCGGCTTTGTGCGGCGGTTATTTTCGCCTCAGAGATACCTTGTGCGAATCTTCTTACTAGAATCCAGGATTTGTGATCTTTGAGGAGCGCCTCTACAAGGGCCTGGCATGTCAGGGGGTTCTGCAGTCCTAGGTTCCGGGACAATAGCTCTCGCTCAGTGTCGAAGAAGGAGCACCGCTCATAGCAGTGCCTAACATCATCCGGCTCCCCCGAGTTGCACATGCGGCATACAGGGGAGTCAGTTTTACCGATGCGGTGTAGGTACTGCTGAAAACAGGCACCATGACCTGTTAACAGTTGCGCGAGTGGGTAGGTAAGCGAGCCGTATTTGAGGCTGTACCATTTTTTAAGATCAGGAAGATATTGATCTTGTCCAATATCCAGGATGGCCCGGCTGGATTGCTTTCCATTGCTGGCTCCATTCGCTTAGTGTGTCAGTTCTGCTGACTAGTGTGCCCTCCGTTAGAACGTTGGTTACAGGGTTCCTTGATGTCAATTCTTTTACTCTTAAGTCCCAGGAAATTTGTCTGGAGAGTACCTGTACGGCTGCTGTGGAGGCCGTGCGACTTGCTCGTGTTATGTTAAGCGCCATAGGTCTTTGGGTCTTGTTGAGGAGGCGACGTGTTGTAGCTCTTGTAGTAGTGCGTTCCCATAAGGGTGCGGCGTATAACATGATGCTGTCTATTACTGATGCTAAGAGTCGGCGCCGAGAGTCGCTTGCTCCTCTGGTCCGTGGGAGGATTTTTCGTAACTCTGCTGAGGCTTTGGCTGCTTTTTTAGCTGCATAGCGCACATGAGGTGTTCCTGTGAGAGCTCTATCCAGGATCACGCCAGGTACTTGACCACGGGCGTGGGTGTTATTGGATGGCCTTCCAGGTGTAAATTTAGGTTGCGTGGAGGACGCTTCAGACCGTTTAGAAGGATTGCTTCCGTTTTTTGTGAAGCCAGTTCGAGGCCAAGCATGCGGAGGTGTTGTCGGATATCCGCCAACGCTCCGTTGGCTGTACCTTCGAGCAAATCCTCGTCACTGGCGGTAACGATCAGTGCCAGATCGTCTGCGTAGGCGATAAAAAAAACTCCCGGGGGATGCGGCAGTCTTAGTACTCCATCATAGGTTATGTTCCACAGGGTTGGTCCCAGTACAGATCCTTGGGGAACCCCGGCAGTGACGGCGTAGTCCACTCCATCGTATGTAGATGCTCGGTCCTTTAGATACGTCGTAGGTAGGGAGACACGCCTTTATTTCCAAGTGCTTGGTTTATGGCGTCCCACGAGAGCGTATTAAACGCGTTTTTGACATCAATAAGGACGGCCAGGCAGTGCGCCCGGTTTGCGATAGGTGAATTTCTTTGTGTTTCAGCTATGTTTAGAACTTTGCTGATAGCCGAGTGTGTGGAGTGCCCGGCGCGGAAACCATGCTGGTTTTCTGACAGCGCCTTCTTGTCTTCTAATTCTGTAACTAGTCGCCCGTTGATAATATGCTCAGCTGCCTTGGATAGGCAGAAGAGCATGCTTATAGGGCGGTATGCTGAGGGGTCTCCTTGTGGCTTCCCGGGTTTCGGGACAAGGGTTAGGCGTGCCGTTTTCCAAGGCTTTGGGTATTCTCCGCTGCCGAGAATTGTGTCCATCATGCGTTTGAATACCTTTGGATGGTTCTTTAGGAATACGCGTACTGCTTGATGGGGGACAGCATCTGGGTCCGGCGCTTTCCCTGGTCGTATGCGTTCAGCCACTATTCTGATCCCTCGAATTGAGATTGGCTCGAAGGAAAGATCTGAGGTTTCTTCAAAGAGTACCGACTCCGGCAATGGTCTTTGTGGAAAGAGCGCATTTACAATCGGTCGCGCCACTTCCACAGGTAAAGGCGGCTGTGCGTGGCGCATTTTTTTTCGCACATTCATGTATCCTTTGCCCCAAGGGTTTCCCTCGACCTCCTTACCCAGAGAGATCCAGTGGTCTTTTTTACTAACCTTAATGGCTTTATGTAAGGCTCTTCGTGCTTCTTTGTACTCTTCCCATAGGTAGAAGAGTTCTCGTCGGTGCCTTGCTCTGCGGCGCGTGCATACTCGCCGTATGCGGTGGCAGGCCCTTCGCTTTTCGGCAATCCGATTATTCCACCAGTAGCACGGTGGACGATTGGCTATCTTAGGGTGTGGGCGGGAGCTGGACTCTCGGCAGGCTTCCTCTAGTAGTGTAGAGATTTCTGCTGCCGAGCATTCGGTGAGGTTATGTACCTTTCGTCTTAATGCTTTCTGCAGGCGGGTATAATTTAGCCTGAGAAAGCGTTGCGGTTTTGTAGGACGATTAAGCTGGGAAGAAGTTAGATTGACAGAGAAAGTTACGTAGAGATGGTCGGATAGAGTTTCTGCTTCCTCGTGAATCCTCCAGTCGGTTACTCGGTGCGATAGTCCCTCTGATGCAAATGTCAGGTCTAATGTTGATTTGTGCCTGCCATTATCAAAGGTGTATCCCTGGGTGTTCATGAGTTGTAGATCCGCCCGGGTTGCCCATTCTAGCAGGATTTCTCCCTTCCTTGATGAGGACCTGCTTCCCCACAGACTGTGGGCCGCATTGAAGTCAAAATCATATATATATATATATATATATATATATATATATATATATATATATATATATATTTATATATAAATGTCTTCAGTTGCGCAGAATTTTCCGTCAAACACGCCAGTATAATCGGTCCTTTCATGCGTTAACTGGTTCTCCCGCAAACGTAGATTTCGCACAACTATGTAGAAGAAAAAAGGCAGAATAACTACTTTTATAAATTTCACTCTCTCTCCTAAACAAGACGTTTCCTTCCATTAAAAAAAATATTTTCTTGCCGAGTTCTACCAAACCTCGAAATGAGTACATAACAATATGAATGACCCTATATATATATAATATACAGGGTGTCCGGATTTGAGTGCCTGAAACTGTGAGATATGGTCAAGCCTGGTGATAAAATAACGTTTGCCAATAGAAAGGGGGAGTGGAAATGCTTTGTATAGGAGTGAGATGATTTTTAAATGCATTTTTGTGAGTTGTGATTAAGAGGTGGCTGTCCCGACATACGTTTGCAAAATACACGATTGTGAGAGAACGCATTCCTCAACTAAAAAACAATCATACCGGCGCATTTGGGAGAAAACGATACATTATACGTGAACTATTTGTGGACTTAGCTAGAGCAGGTACTATTGTGATATTAAGAAGAATTCGCAAAATTACAATTTTACTCGTGCATGTTTGAACTTTCACGCTTAGGTGCTTAAAATTGTTCCATGACACGTGCACAACCAATACGTTCAGGCGAATGTTCATATTAATTGAATCATTTTGGTACCCTCTGTGGTTGCAAAGTAACACAAATCTTCCGATGGTCATATCGAATGTGAGTGCATACATGCAGCAACTATGTTCGCTTTCTTTGTCAATCAAGTCACTTGTAAAGCCTGCAGAAGTTCAGAAAAAGGTTTATTTCAGTTTAAACCTTGTTTGAACGAATGCCCGTCAGCCAATAAGCACATTCGGTAGCGATAGCAAAGCTCCGGTTGCACGCGTTCAAAGATACCAGGCACCTCACGAATGATTCCAGCAGCAGTAACTATTCTGTCGATCAGATCAATAGGAGACTCAGCGGTAGTTGTATAGACTAGATCCTTTAGATGGCCTCAAAGGAAAAAGTCGCGCACAATGTTCATTGGTAGGCCACGGGAACCATGCATGCACACCAGCGTCGCTTCTCCGTGAATGTCTGGGCTGGCATAGTGAACAACTGTCTTATCGGATCTTATTTATTTCCCTACACGTTACATAGATCAACATGCCACGTATTTTTGAGCACAACCTTACTAAAGCTCTTGGTAAACGTTCCATATAATATTAAGTCAGAATTATTTAGATGAACCCTTTGCCAACCGCCTGATTGGCCGAGACGGTCCACAAGCTTGGTCGCTGCGATCACCCGAATGTGCTTATTAGCTGACGGGCATTCGTTTGAGCAAAATTTGAACTATAAAAAAATATTTTTTTGAGCTTCTACAAGTTTGACGATTGACTTGGTTGACAAAGAAAGCGAACATAGTAGCTGCATGTATGCACTCACATCCGATATGGCCATCGGGAGATTTAAGTTGCTTTGCAACTACAGATGTGAGCTCTACCAAAATGAATCACTTAAGATGTGTATTCGTCTGAACGTATTGGTTGCGCACGCGCCATGGAAACATTTCGTGAACCTGGGCGTGAAAGCTCGAGAGTGCAAAAGTAAAATTATAATTTTGCATTTTTTCTCAATAACGCAATAGTCCTTGCCCTAGCGAAGCCCAGGTATAATTCAGACAATGTAGAATTTCTCTCGACTTATCGCAAATGCGCCGGTATGCCGGTTTCTCAATTGATGAAAGCGTTCTCTAACAATCGTGCAGTCTGTAAACATATGTCGGGACAGCCATACCTTAAATCGCAACTCAGAAAAAATAGTTAAAGATCATCTCACTCCTATACGAAGCATTTCCGCTCGCTCTTTTTATTAGCAAAAACTATTTTCTCACTGAGTCTGACTATACCCTAGAGTTTCAAGCAATCGAATCCGGGCAACTTGTATATATATATACAAGTTGTATATATATATATATACAACGACATATATGTCAGCTATCTTCCCGGAGGTAAAACGCATTACGGACGACTGTATTTGATTGTTCAATCATCTTCACCCAATAATAGAGCTGATGTGACTGCTCGTAACGCAGCGGCCCAAATCGCTCTATCGTCCTGCAGAAGTACATAGACCTGCTGTTGTTCAAAACGCAGCTTTGTTCCTTTCCCCATAAGCACATACGCGTTCACTGTGCGGCCCTTGGATAGAAGGCGATGACAATTCTGAGCCACTCGGCTCTCTACCCGCTTTCTGCGACGTTGCGTTGTTGCACGAATTGGGTTATGATCCTTTTTATCTGTTCTCATCACAGCCGCGACGACAGAAGGCCACATATTGCTAAAGTGCGCATGACGTTGGGATCTCTTCTCGGATTTCGCTAGCAATCCTCTTACTAGGCTTCAAAAACCTCGCTTGTTCACTCACGTGACGTGTGTGAACAACGTGCAAGACCTCATCGCTTTCTCTGCGATCAAATCATGCTAGCACACAAAACCAAGACCTGGGACAAGCTGTTCCAACTTTCAGTTCCAACACATGCGAAACAACAACATCAGCAACAGCAGCAACAACGCCAACAGTGAGTTACTGTTTCCTACCTACTCTTGCTCCGAAATGAAACAGACGCCTCTTCTAGACTAGACCTTCTCCACTCCCGTCTATGCAAGATCTTATCGCGGCAGGCTCATAAAAACACAACTGTGGGGCGCTGGACGTCAAATATCAATGTCAGCACTCTCGGTAACGTTCTCATCAGAACCAGCATCACCACTGGCCGGCCGAAGCCGCACGCAGAACAAATTGTCGGATTTTTTTACGGCATCATAAAGCGTTGAGCCTGTTGGCGCATATCTCTACCGCTTGCAGCCGGGGGGGGGGTGGACTCGTGTAGTAGGAAACAATTTGCAGTGCTTCGCAAGCTTTCTACGCAAGACAATAAGCCCTGGAGACTTTCTAAAAGTGTGCTGCCTATTTTCTTTATGATGATGACCTAAGTCATCGGCCAAGCACGAGAGCAATGCCAATCATTTTTTTTCGACGCTTTGCTTTTACTTGCAGAGACTGTCCTTTATGTGGGGACAACTGTGATCTGTGTAACTGCACAACAGAACACACTGGCATTTCTACTTCGGTATTATTTTGGATGTGCATACTATCGAATGGATATGGCTTGTGAACAGACTGTTTGCACTAATAACGGTACATGCACACGAAGCATATATAAATATATATATATATATATATATATATATATATATATATATATATATATATATATATATAATACTAGCATAACCATCTGTATGTGTTGGTTCTTATAGACGACATTGGCTCTTTATGTGACTTATTCAATTTCATATTCAATTCTTATATATGTGTATATATATATTTTTTTAACACAATTTTATTTGTTATATTTATGCTATCTCTAACTGAGATACAGCTGGGTGGGCGTCAAAATTGCTTCAAGAACAAGCGAAATCCGCCTAATTGGGCGAGGTGATCTCGACGCCACAATTCTAACCAATACTTTCTAAACGCGAAAACCCATGCGGCTACTTTGCCCTTACTAATAATGGTTTCGTTATAAAGTGTTTTCGTCATAAATATCATAAAGTCTGATTGTACTAGCTACTATATTCCGGGTAAATACGTGGTACAATTGGCTTCAGTGCCTGGAACAACGATAGCCTGTATTATATCTTAACACATAACCCAAAAAAAGCTCCCAATGTCGTTTCTATAACTAAATGCCATTCATGGCATAAACGGGCGTCGCCAAACCCGGCCCACACGCGAAAAGAAATCACGTCTAGTGTACGTAAATGGCGCTGACGTACATGGCCATATTCGTTTCTGAGTTATGCAAGCAGACCGCTGCAGGAGCAATGCGGATATATGTGGAACGAAGGGGATACGGGTTAAACATAGGAAAACGTTAGAACGGAAGCCAATGTGACTCTGAGCAAAGAAAAGACCTAGCTCTGAGATAACTCCCTTTCGCTGAAGGGTGCCCTGCACACAAGGGCTTACAGATCAGCGTATTTGTCTCCTTAAAATGGTGAGTACGTGGGATCTGAGATGCATAGGCCTGGCACGATGCCAGCAAAGGTTCTACTGTACACGATAGTCTTTGGCGTACGCAAAAGCGTCATTACCGCAACGCTTATCGTTGGCCATCGATCGAACGTCAATGGCACCGTGAACAGCCAAGAGCTCTTCCGTGCAACGCAAAAAGCCGTTTCATGAAAACCACAAAAAGCATTTACACAGAATCGAGGTAAACGACGGTCACGTCTGGAGTACGTCTTTCGCCTCTAGGCAAAATAACGCAAATAGTTTCTACCATTTCTGTTTGGTAGTAGTAGTAGTACATATTTACAGATATGGTTACCGTAACGCAAAGCCCGAAAAACTCTCAATGTCGGTTCCATAAAAGGACGCCATTCATTGCATAAAAGGGTCGCGCGCAAATGATAATGCTAGTACCTTAGTGTCCTGATCGTACGCTAAAGGAAACTTGGGGTTACTTTAAATAAATTAAAAGCTGCATGCTAGAGAGTAGAAGGCTGATTTGGAAGAATAACTTTTTTGGATGTTGAGTTGAGCCGTTTAGCTGGCTTGCAGCTTTATTATAATAACTAATACAGTAGCAGCAGTATTTGACCTAGTTTCTATGGGTGAGAGGCCGTATACTTTCTATAAACGAAGAAAGACTATAATTCATTCACAACTGTCTTTTTCATTCTAGATTACCTTACGGCTACTCCAAGGCCGTGGGTGACGGAGGATAGTCTACAATTAAATACAACATCCTTAAAGAATGTTTTTTATTCTTAGGCATCCATGTAGTCCATCTTCTGTAATTTGTCGTACATATTTAGTCTGTTAGGAGTTAATACGAGAGTTAAGCGAATTACCGTCATTTTAGGCCTTTGCTGTTATTGTTATTAAGGTTATCTATAGATACGTTACGGTATCGCTTTCGAAGGCCGGTTTGCAGTTCTTAGAAAGTTTAGCGTCTATCATGTAATAATTTAGAGAAACTTTGCTACTAGTTCTTTTATTAAGCATAAAAATCCATGGGGTATCGGAAATGCTTTAAAATAGTTAGCAGAGCATAGGAAAATGTGCCGTTCACAGTTGGTGCTTCTATTGAGGGTCTTAGAAGGACTGCCAATCTTATCGCAACCTCCTGGGCTGCATCACTGAATTAATTTGATTATCTTGTGGAACCAGTTGTTAATGCAGATGCAAGAATAGAAGAAAACAATGATACTGGCAGATGCGACCATTAGGAGCCAACCTGACTCCGGCCCTCTAAAAGAGCACATGGACCAACATGGTTCGGACGTTGTAAAATTAAGAAATCGGCAAGGAATTTCATGGTTGACCTTGCGTCAATAGGAGAGCTTGCCGTAATCTGCGGCTCAACGGGAATTGGTATTAAGCCCTGACCTTCCGTTAACTTGGCACCATGCTGGATTCGAACTCCTTTTGTGTCGGATATTAGGGTAGGCTCCCCGTTCTCATGTTTGTCGTGTGATGGACTGGTTGGCTCTGACGATCTACATCAGTTAAGCTGCCTAAAAAATCTCGGCAGATTGGCAAGACATGAGGAGCTTAAGGAAATAGTGAAAAGAGCACAGCGGAGAGCAGGAATACCACCTCACTCGATGCCAAGTGTCTGAATGGAAGCAATGAGTAACGACCTGATGGAGTTACCATCAGGTCGCAAACGGCGCAAAGCAATGGTGCTGAGGCAAATTATGTCCCTGTTTTTCGATAAGGACCGATTATAGTCTATTCCGGTACTATCCTTGTCTAAATTGGAAACCACAAAAACCAGTTTAAGACTGGCCGGATCGGAATTTGGACCCACGACCTCCTGAATCAAGGGCACTATCCACAAGGTCACCTTGCTCGGTAGATAGTTCGTTAACCACATGAGCAAAACGTCTATTATGGCTTATATACTTATCATTCAACAGATGAGATTTTAGTTACTTATGAGTATTAGCAAAATTAATTTAAAAAGTGTTATTTACGATACTGGGACCACTCGTATCAGTATCTAAATACTTACTTTTAAATATGTGTCATGAAATGCCAAACTTATTGGCAGTCATAATTGTATAAAATATATACATATTAATAGAACGAGGGGCGGAGATGTCTTCCAAAAATGAGTAATTGACCGTAACGGCCAAAATGTAAGAATTGCAAATAATTTCATTTCGTGTAAATTATCTTTAATATAACATTTGTGCTTTGCTGTAAGTTAATTTCCCACTAAACACGCCGGTATGATTGGTTTGTCAATAGGATGACTGGGGCTCTCGCAACCGCGGATTTAGTGCAGGTATGTCAGGATAAAAAGTTTGGTACAACTATTTTTGGCATTTTTGCTCTCACTCCAAAAAGGGATTTTCCGCTCTTGCCCGACTAAATTTTTATTTTCACCGAGTTGTATTAGACCCCAAAGTTCCTACCCGAAACATTTGAAGATCAATAATGAGAAATGTAAAGCTCGTTAAAGTAAATCCGCAGCGCATTTGATGATCATTTTGGTACCAAATATATGGCAATGCCAGCCGTGACTGCGGAGCAATTAGGATTCTTCGGCGCGAACGTCGAGATGGAGTGCATGCGATCATTTCGGTGCTAAATATATGGCTTGCATTGCCACATAATTAGTACCAAAATGATCGCCAAGATATGCACACTGTGTATGAATGTTAGTTTTGATCGCTGCAAAAGGTCGTAGGGGTTTTGATTTTGACGTTTTTGGCGTGAAAGCTAATAAAATAACTTCTTTTTAGTGAATTCTCTTCTAGACGACCATTTCGCATTTTCCGGCTGGTGTTATGTGTTCTTCGGAAGAAACAGAATTTTACGAACACGACAGTGTGCTTAGTTTCTGTATAGGAGAACCGGTTGTATTGCAATTGCACATTTTGTGATCCTATTTCGGGCAACAATGCCAGTCTCAGGAATTTTAGTAAT